>CM043122.1:12700765-13008424 GCA_023701765.1 Hylyphantes graminicola
TTGGATTTGATGCCAAATTTCTTATGACCGTGGGACATGTTCGTTTATTTGATTTTAATGTAATATTACTTAAGTGCAGTTTCGTGTATTTAATAATTCATTTAAATTATTTTTTTTCAAAGCTCTAAAAATAATATTTCATTTATAAACTTGATATTGCTACTGAAATATTCACCTTTTTTCATTCAATTTCGTTGTCAACTTGTTTTGATTTTAACATATAAATATACATATTATCTAGATTTCAGTGTAAAATATATTATTTTTCGGTGTTATTAATTCAAATGATGTTGCTAACAACCATATCAATTAACTAGTTATATACGTAATTTTTAAATTTATTCTTTTGTGCATGCTGTCATTTTGAAAGTTTTTTTATTACACAACAAGATACAGGTAATAATTTGAAGGAATATTATATGTAAAAACAATATCTTAATTTCCATACCTGTCTTAAGGATATGCTAATTAGCAGCTGCTTTTAGATTTATGTATCCACGCCGCCAAGTTAAGATGGCATCTAACGATAACGATGACACGGCACAACACCATCTTATCATCAATATCACCTCTCCATCTTCCCCTAGAGAGAGAGAATTAAAAAAACCTCAGCAACCCGTTAGATCTTGTAGTTTACAAGGAAGTTATTCAGAGGATAATTTTATAAACTGCAAATGAGTACCATTTCAAAACAAATGTATTGGTTTCGAAAAATGAATTTCAATTTTTGCAAACACAGATATAGTTTAGAATTTGAGGGAGAAACCGGCACGGATTTAAGTTTTAAAAGTTAGTTTACAAAAATATAAAAAGTTTGAAGTATTAATTCAATATATATTTATAATAATCATTTATATTATGATTATTGACCTTTCATATTATGATTATTTACCACTTATATTATTAGATATAAACGCACATAATTTATACATTGTATGTTTAACTGAAATAAGAACCAACAAGTAGTGCTATAACATTACTGAAGATATCTAGCCTTGCACACAGAAAATTATCATTCATCAACAATGTCCCTTTCCTATTTACATTGTAATGTGTTCGTTTTACAAAAAAATAACAATTTAAATTGTTAAGTGCTCAATTGAAACACATTTTAGTGAACATTAATTTTCACAGCATGACAGTTAACTGCTTAATTTACAGCATGACAGTTAACTGCTTAATTTACATAGGTCCTCAAGCGCACTGACTAATTAATGACTGTATCCAAATTTATGAAAAAGCAAGATGGCATCTAGCGATAAGGGGCAAATGACACCTATCCCTTGGCGCGAAAGGTAGCCAAAACGGCACCCCTAAAATGCAGCTTCCTGTAATTTATTACCCGCTATTCTTTTTTCGAGGCATTCTGAACGTTGACATCCAATCTTTCGGCAGGATCTTTAACAGTTTAAGAGAGTTTTTACCCCCTCTTAAAAGGATATTTATGATGTGGTTCAAATACCGGGATAATCGTCAATTAGTAGCGATTAATAGCTGCGGATGATATGGCCTTTTTGTGACTCCGAAAAATCACTTTGAGAGGAAATTACCCGAGGATAATACGAAGCTAACGTTTGTTTTCAATGAGGAATTGCATCTTGGGTTTTTGGTCGGGTAATAGGGTGTCAATGGAGGTTTCAATCCGTGAAATATGTTATTGAATTAAAGTCTTGATAGAGATGCAATGATGACATTTCAAAGATGATTGAGATATTATTAAAGATATTTCTCTGTAAAATGATAATTATTAAAACGCATTTTAAAGGCATTCATTAATTATTCATGTTTTATACACGAAAATTTTAAAACGAAGTTACGTAAAATTACATAAAATACTTCATAAACTAAAATATGTTTAAACTTCTAAAAACGAATTATAATTAAACAATACCTAGCTTACACTCTTAAGACAAACGAGTGAATTTAACTCAGTCTGAGTTAATTTTCACTCTTTTCAGTGTCGAAAATGCACTTATTATATTGGAGTGGATTTCACTCTTGTTTAGTTAAAACTCCGACAGGATCACACCAAACGAGTGATTTTAACTCAGTCTGAGTTAATTTTCACTCTTTTCAGTGTCGAATTTCACTCGTTTTAAGAGTGTAGTGAAATCAAATAAAAAACTTCTTTATAACGAAATATTTTTTATATTTTTATTATCTATAAAATATATTATATTTTTTAAGGTTTTCTGTCAGTAATCAATGATTATTAGAGGAAAAACAGAAATTTCTCATCCTAGCAAGTTCATAAGCAAGATCAATTCTCATATATACCGAGAGAAAATTTTTATACTTATACGAAAAATTATTAATGTTGCTAATCAAATATTAAAAAAAAGACAGTATCCATTTTGTAAGAACAGCATACAACACTACAAAAATAAATTATAAAATGTCCATTAAAAACTTATTTCAGCTTAAAAGTTAAACACAAAAAAAAAGCGAAACACTTATCCGCTTTGTTTCTTGTAATCTGTTTTTGTTTTTTGCGCATCAAAACATGTCACATGAAACTACACCGCCTTTTTCCAAGTCAGCCTCCCTCAGCGCAACTTAATGACACTCAGTAACAGATCGCCCAGAATGGATTTACACAGTGTGCATTCAAGCTTGCATTTCCAGAAAAATAGACACATAAGATTAGAAAAAACGTATTCCTAAAAGTAAAAGAGCAACTTGGAGTAACAAAAAAAAACCCTTGCATAACATTCAGTTTCGTCAAGGACTGTTTTTTTTAAACTGTACTTGAAGTGGCGTAGGCAAATTGCCCTGGCAAACGCTTGACTTTCTTGCCATGAAGCTTTTCAGAAAAGTCATGATTAAAAGGACTACTTTTAGGGTTAACGCAATCTTTGTAGTAAAAACTTTATATTTATTCAGGAGAAATTAATAGCAATGGAAATTATTATTTTTTAGTTATTGATAAACGGAGTATGTTAACACTGATTGGAAATCCGGAAAAAAAAATCATAAATAAACCAAACGCCGTCACTACTTAAAAAATATATTTAAAATTTTAATTTTCAAATATTATGCTTTTTAATGATAAACTATTCGGATATTTTTTTTCTATTTCACTGTTTATAAGTAATTGTTTTGTTAGAAGTGTAGACTCATATTTATATAATATAATGAAATATATTGAATTATGATTTCATTATTTTCACCAGGCCCCAATAATTGCAATTTAAATTTTCAGAATTCAATATAAAAGTATATCCACCCGAGATTTTACCAACATTCAAACAAATGTTTTGTTTTACATTCCTTAACTACACAATCATAAACTTTAAGCACTGAAATGTTTTGATAAGTAAGATTTAAAACCACATTTTAGCCCGTAATTACAGGTATTAATAACTTCATTCTATAAAAAAGTGAAATTATATTATACAAGGTTGGGGTCCAAGAAGGATATGAAAGAAATGATTTACGTTTTTAAATTTTTAACACTTATTAATTTTTAACAAAACCTTTTTTGATATCCTTATTTATTAAAATAGGGAAATGTAGATTATCGTTTAAGTCAATACCTGGAATTCGTTATGTAATATCGAGTAAATTAAGTAAGTATTGGAATATGAATCGAAGTCAGTACAGTACGATTGGCCAAAGGAAAAATACGAGAACGAAATGAAACAGTTTACGAAGATAATGTGAAAGGAACAAGTTCTAACGGTAAGTGATAACATTGTGATTTTTTATAATTAAAAACTGTAATTTAATAGCAAAAAATGAAATATTTTATTATAAAATCTTCGTAAATACTTTTTGAAAATATGATTGAATCACGTATAATATTTGAGGTTAACTTTTTTTCTACGTAGTACGAACATTTAAAAAGAATATTTTAGTTCTTAATTAATGTTTCGATTTAGATTTACTTGAATTTTTACTGATGTTTCTTCCCAATTAAACATATTTAGTCAAGCAATTTAAAGTATATTTAAAAATACATATTCCAAGGCACACAAAATTTTCAAAAGTATTTTGTTTTTGGATGTGGAAAATTTTAAGCTTTTATGTTTTCACAAAACATTTAACGTTTAAAATAATTATAACGCGATCATTAAATAAATCATAAACATTTATCAGCATTAAATTCAATTGTACAACATGATTAATGCAATAAAATAACTTATGCAACACCATTAAAACTATTTTTTTCTATTTTCAGGAAATAAAATAGCAATTATTTTGCTGTTAGAGGATAATGAAGCCTCAACAAAGAACACTAAAATCAAATGTTGGAGATAATTGTGTTAATAAATAAGTGCCTAAGATGCAAAAAGTTTACCAAGATTTGCCGATTAAAGATTTCAGAACAATTATCCACCATAAAAATGTAAAATCAAATAGTGGAAAATATTAGTATCCTCAGTTCAAGTTCCTAAGAAGTTCAAAAAAGCATTTAATGAAACTAAATTTTGCATATTTCTATGTGTATATTTCTATATGTTTAAAAACTTTATTAATGCTGCATTTATACACTATTTTTACTGCTTTGTACAAAATGATTGATTAAAAGTTAATTATTGTTAAATATCTTTTTCCTTTTTTTGTAGTTCAAAAAGCATGATTAATTTGTAAAACTGTTCCATTACATTATTATTCGTCAATTTATATATAAATGAGAATAATTCTAAAGGTGAACTCTTATCTAATTAACTTATAGTATTAAGGAACAGAATCCATAGAAAACGAGTATACGCAAAACGCAGTTGAGTTTAAAAAGCCCCATTAGTGACCCAAATCTATTTTAAACACATTTTTAAATTATATCAATAAATATATCCTAATAAAAAATAATTAAAATTTGTTTCCGCCTTTCTTTTGTCATTCGAATGATTTTTTAAAAAAAATGGAAAAGTAGGCATTGACATGATGAAGATGTCCGTTCATGCTGCCTTTTCAAATTTGGTTCTATCCATCATCTAAAATTTTTTTCTTTTTTTTAGAAATAAACTTATTTCCAAAGTACAAATACAGTATATATTTGGATTACTGGCACTTCACACACGATCCGACATAACGCATCAAACAATACCACTTAAAATGTAAATAGTAATATTTACTAAATTATATTTAGCAGAGTACATCGTTCGGTGCGGGGGAAAATGACACTTCATCCGTTCAGTTAATGTAACAAAAGCATTATTCTTCTCTTGTTCAGTATAAATTAATAAACATATCAAGTGTATGCAGTACAAAGTGGTTCACGTGATATGCTTGAACATAGTGCGAAAAGGTTTATTGTTGAAAAGGTATCGAAGTGAAAAAGGGCACGCCTTACCAAGAGCTGGGGAATCGATTTCCAAAAGATTTACAGCATTGTTACAGCATATCGAGTGGCTATTTCCGGTAGATATATCTAATGAACATCTCAAAAGACCGATGCTATGATAGAGTTGAGTGGAAATTGATGAGAATTAAGGGAAGATGATCTGTGGTTATAGGCTACTAGGATTTTGCTTTTTGTTTCGGCTGCACGTTTATATGTAGATCCATTAGTCTTACAATACGCTTTTTTTTCAATTAAAATCATGAAATTGCATAATATTTAAGTTTTTTTTTCAATTGAATAATTGGCATTTTGAGTTCTTTCTCCACGTTTTCTCAAACATTATATAACGGAAGTAAATGCAAAATCATTCAACTCACAAATATCAAATGTCTTTATTAACCAATGTTCACGGAATTTAATGACAGTTATCCGTTTTGATAAGAGTAGCTAACCACATAAATGTTTATACATTTTAAAAGTATCGGATTTAAGTAAGTATAATTGGTATTACTTACTACAGTGTTATACTGTCCCACACATATTGGTTGACCGATATTAGAACTGACGTTAATGACCAAAACTATTGCTTTGTCCGGTGATTAAAAGACAAAACCTCTTAATATTGGAGTTTAAAATTTTATAATCATTCGTCTTAGTATAATTACGTTTCTTCTTAATAACTAAATCTGTTCATTACTCATATTTTGCGTATGAAACACTATTTGACAAAACTATTGGATTGTAATGTAAAGATGTATGCTGACCTCCCCAATTAAATGCATAAAAACCAGTTGTTTTGTATTATAATTCGAATCGATTTCCAAGCAAACTTTCTCTTTTCTTATCCCTTCATTAGAAGCCTCGAACAAGCAAGTTTTTATCATTAACATCTTATTAAGGTGTTCGATCCCCTTTGGCCGATCATTGTTGGATAAAACAAAAGAAAAACGAGGGAAAAAGCGATAACAAAAAATAACCCTGACATTTCCTTTCTCTTATACTGATCTTAAAGAAATAACCGCAACTTGCTTTGGCTATCTGTTTTATTTTTATGAAAATTGTAGTTATCTCTTTCTTGGCATGAAAAATTAAGTGTTATTTTTTTTTGTTCAGAAAATGAGTGAAACATTAAAAAAAACTGATGTTTATAAGAGCAGTTATTGAAAGTTCGAGATAGAAAATATTTTTTTTGTAACTAACTATGTTAGTACTATTTAATGTCATTTAAAATAACAAATATATTCACCTCTAGATTTGTATCAATCTCTTTTGTAAAAAAATGCTTTTTGCAAAATACGTGTTTTACTTTATTGATTTTTAAAATATTATGTTTCGATCTAATGAATTTAACTTTACAGAGGATTTTTCCATTATGCGATCATTATTATGAAAATAAGCGAAAACACAAAACTTTCTTTACATTAAACATCATAATTTTGCTAATTTATTATAATTCAACTTTCAAAAATAATTGGATAAAATTGGAATGATAAAAAGGTATTAACGTACGAAAACCCAACAGCACGCTGAAAACTATTTTAACGCAACGGAAAAAATATTTTTAAAGCGAAAAATATAGAGGTCTGTTACAGACTAATATTATTTTCATGTTTCATTTGCGACGAAGACAAGATAAATAATAAAACTGTACTGAATGTTTGCTTACCAATGTTTTACTACTTGATCAAATCATATTGACCATTCTTATTAAAAGTTAAAAGTAATTAGAAACGCTTTCGCTATATGATAAAATTAAGGCTTACTCTATATCACCCTGAATCAATTAGATAAATGAGTACAAAGTATTCAAAAAATTAAGCATGTAATAGCAAACTAAATATTTCATTCAATAAACTTGCATACCAATTTTTCTTTTGTGATTTGTCTAAATATGGACGTCTGGTCAGTAGGAAAGTTCTCAAACCATCTTAACCGAGTCCAAATTTCAAATTTCTTTTCAAGTAATTCATTAACAGTTTGTTCAAAAGAGCATGTTGAAGATCATCTAACGAACAAAAGAACATGATACGATACCAACTGTTTCCCCAAAACATTTCAAATATTTAACCACACATTTTTTATTCCGTTAGCAATTTCTGGTTCCCCATCTCCAAAGGACAGTAATTGATCAGTGTAGCTTGTTGTACAGGTGTAGCAAGTATTGAACCTTTCTAATTATCCAACCAAGATAAGATAAGAAACCTTTAAGAAGGAGAGTGCCGAAGACATCTTAATTAGCAGCCGAGCTTTAATCAAGCTGCACTTTCATTAAAATAAGACTGAAAACTCAAAAATCCGACCAACTGAAAATCCAAACTCCCGTTTTCTGCCAATACAAGTTTTGTTGTTAGTGAAAGTTTTCCGTTACCTTTTAATTGATAAGGGGTGCTTTAATAAAGGACTTCTAAAGGAAACTTAAAGAAATCTTCTCTTTGGTATAATTACGTGGCTACTTCTTTTCGCGTTTTAATCAATTGGCCGGCCTTTCCCTAATATTTTGTTTTCGGTAATCGAAGGGTAGGTTATTAACAGTTTTGTAAAACAGGTAATAATGGAGGAATTTTGGGATTCAATAATTGGGTAAGTCAATTTGTTCTGCCGTAAAATTGGAGCGGAAGGTTCCTGACATTATGGTTCAGAAGCAAAAATAAGAAAGAAGTATTACATTTTGTTAATCTAAAATGGGAAATACAATGTTTTATTTTAAAGGGGTTTTTTTTACAGGTTGGCGTTTATGTGAAATGTTTCTAATCAGTTTAAATTAATTTTTAAGACAGATTAAATGTGTTAGTTAATAAATTTGAAAGTACCACACACACTAGAACAATTTTAACTTCAAACTTGAAAAACTGTTTCAAAACGTCTTTTTCCTTACAAGCAAAATTGGGCATTGGTAAATCCTCGAGAATGGATTTTTTTTTTTGCATTTATTAGCTTTATAAGAATATTTAATATGTTCATTAGGTTATTATCATAAGTTATTATCATAGTAATTTTAATAATTAATTTTTAAATATGTGTTGTGAAACAATACTTTTTCATAATTTTTTTTACATAAATACATCGTCATATTTTGCATTAAAAGAAAAATTAGATTGCATTAAAAATCTTTTTGAAGAACCTAAGATGTTGAAAAACTTCTTCAAAGTTTATCTCAACTTTACTTGCCAAATATTTTTTCACATACTTATATGTATATAAAGCATAAAAACGAGATTTAAAAACTCTTACTTTCTTAAAGTGTTTATCCACAGTATTAAGAAAGAAAAAAAATGTAAAACAATCCCATTGTGCTCCAGTAAACACTTCTGAATATTCTTTCTAAACAAATACTTTTTCACATACCATTAATATATCCAAATAGAAATTTCACGAATATATTAAAATCCAGTATTGATATACCCCTCCAGCAAAAAGAGACAACTACACAAAAGACTTAAACAAAACAAACAAAGAACGAAAAAAAAACCAATCTAAGTCTGTAGAGTTCCCGCAAAGCATAACTCCCAAGCTTTGCGAGGATGATGAATTCCAGACAATAATGGAAAACTTCCAATCGCTGAAGATGCGATTTAAACCCTATTGGTTAGCCAAGAAAGCCAAGTGAATATTTAAATTCCCTACATCAGGCATCGTGATCTTGAAGAGAAGAGGTTCTTATTTCCCTGCAATCATTAAAATTCCCCTTAGCCCGTGTCTCGCGATTTGCATATTCAAGAACAAAGACGGGTTAAGTAGACGGTTGGGAGTAGAAGACTTAGATCCTACCCTTTCGCCAGCAGCTTTCATTTGTAGCTCCTGGAGCCCGTGGCTTACTCGGGAGCTTTTTTTGCATATCCGCTCCCGGGAGGGATTTATACAGTACTTTAGGAAAAGAAGAATGGAATATTCCGGCTTTACAACGGGTTGCAGTTTTGTTTGGCATTTTAAGGATGACTTGCCGCTTTCTTCGTCTTCGGGGAAGTCGAAATGCCAATTGTGAAAGTGGTATAATTCAAAATAGTAGTTAAAAAAAATAACAATATTTTATCATATATTTCAACGTCGCCCTCGTACTGTAACGGTCATAACTCTGGACTGCAGTGCAGAGCTGGAGGTCTGGGTTCAATTCCCGGGTAATGCTTGGTTGTAAATTGTACTTATCTCAGTCTTATAATTGGGTCTAAATCTGTTAAGCTGTGTGTCATAATAAATATTATTATTCGAATTTGTTAACATTTACATTTCTACTGACACATTCTTTTTTAAACAGCTTTTAATCATCCATGAATCAAAATGTGGTTATCAAGTCACCTTTCGTCTTGATTTTCAAGGCTTGGCTGTCATGAAAATATTTTTTTTTTCATTTTATACAAAGAAACAACCTAGGTTTATTTTCAATACCCAATTTTTATAAAGTTCCAGATTAATATTGGGGGTAAAAGGAGAGTAACAGGTCAGAATGGGTATGGGAACTGATAAGAACACTTGCCAAGAGGTTCAATTATGTTTAGGACAAAAAAAGGAAGCAACATAATCATGGAAAAATGTAGCAATGAAGCAAAAGTTTGAAGAGATTGAGATGTCTGTCTCAAGTTAAAGGGGTGATGTTTCCTATGGGTATTTACTGCATGGGGTATTACTGCCTCACCTGACAGAATTTTTTTCTATAGTAGGACGTTTGTTGTAACTCCATTAACTTTGACCAATCAATTACCATTTCCTCATAAATGAAAGTATTCTTATCAGTGTATCTTGCTGTCATATGATGTTTTTCAAACCAGTGGTTCCTACTTTAAGGCCATGTGAAAACTATACTGTATTATTTTTTTTTAGTTTTTATACAAGTTCCAAAGGGTTTATGTTTTCAAATAACTTAAGGGGGAATAAGAACGAATAACTGAGGGTCTGTACACAAAAGTGCCTGTGTTAATCCATGAAAGAAAAAAATTCTAAGCCAAATTTCTCAGGCTGCATCAAAAAAATTTTACATTACACACCTCTTTTTTAATACGATAAATGTAATTGTCTTACGGGTCTCTAAAATACCGTTTTTTTAAATTGGTTCGAATAGTTTTTTTTTAATTTTCAATAAATAAATGTGCAACACAATATTCGAACCAATTTCAAAAGGTGGGATTATAGAGCCCTGTTAGTCAGATATATTTATCATATAAAAAGGAATTTGTTAAAATATTCAATGCAGCAGATAAATGTAGCTAAGAAAATCACTTTCCTCATTCTATTAAAACAGGGGCACTTTGATTTGGAGACCTTTGATCATTCGGTCTCATTCCCTTTTAAAAGAAATTTCTAATTATTTAAATTTCATATTTTGGTTTCAATTAAATATTATAACCATGGATTTATTCCTCTTTATAAATATTGAAATTTGTTATTTAAGTTGTAAAGATAATTATTCTATTCTTTAAGTTATTTCTTAAGTTTTGGCTATCAATTCTTTATTCGTTTACATTTGTACGACATAAGTGTTTACAGATGCATAGAAGGAAATACGTTTTTTTAGCATGCTTACATATTATAGCGAACTTTAAAACCTTGTATTCTTTGTATTGAATTTCAAATTATCTTTTGGTAATTTTTTTTGGTATAGTTCAAAATTTAGGTTGGAGCTAAACAAAAAACTGAGTATAAAGTTTTTCAGTTATAAATAAGGAGAATGCTTAGTATAGAATAACATTATTTAATCTTTGAAATAATGTACGAAAACACAGCTAAGTGCTATAATATATATTATCTAAATTACTGTATTCAACAGAGCACAGAGAAAAAAATACTTTTCTGTGACATATTGTAAACGAATTTGCCCACATTTTTAATTTAACTAAAACATTTAAATTTCCAAGTCAACTCTTTACCTTCCTATATAACATGTTATTTTAGTAAACACATTTTAAATTTAAAGTAATGAAGAAAAAAACTCATTTCAACTTTAATTTAAAAACACTTCATAATCTTACACAAATGTAATAACAGCTCTAAGTGAAAAAGCAATGAAATATGTCTTAGAGACTTCTCAAAGTTTTCAGCGTCATAACTTTATTTTCTAAAGCAATGCTTATTAAGTACGGTGTTCATTAAAACTGTAGCGAGTGAATATCCTTTTCGATATTAAACTTCCTACGGGAAAAAGATGGAAATCTCCCTTCATCATCCTTGGGAATCTCAATTATTTGCATGAGAAAGTTATTAAATGAAATATTAAAACTTGAAGGAAATGCCTCTTCATACAAGCGAGTAAATTATAAATGAAGCGAATATTTATAAAAGTTTCTTTCGCCCCCCTAAGAAATGCTTATTTTTCTCCCCTTCCCAGCACTTAATAAATTCATCGACAGGAATAAAACAAACTAAATGTCACATAGATTGATATGTATTTCGCGGCAGCAATCCTCTCCTTCCATTCCGCTGAGATGCTGCATCTTTTTTTTTATTTGATTTGCACGAGTAAAAAAAAAAACTCCATCGCCCAAATTTACATTTTAAACATATTAAACACAGTAATCCAAATATGACTGTGGTCCATTTGGATCGGCTCCGAGATCTGCGATCTATGCATAAAACATGGCTAAGGGAAGAGAAAAAAGGGACATCGAATTATCTGCGAATAGAAGATTCAGGTATTAGACTGATATATGCACGCTAGAAGTCGACTCGCATAGAAGTGAAGAGGGGGTGCAGCGTCAAATGATGTGGATTCACCGTTTTTGCTGATTCCATTTTCTGCATTTGGAACAAAAACTTGCCAGGATGATTTATATTTGATAAGACACGCTGGATTTACTCCCCTTTTATTTATTTATTTTTATCCCCCCTTCAGAGAATTTTCGATCTTAGTTATAATATTATCTGGACCGATGCCAGGTTATTCAAATTTGGTGTGTTTCGCTATGATGAATCGTGGGGCCCATTCTTCAATTTCAAGCTCTGTGTTTCAGATGCAAATAAGGTGGGCGGATATTTGAATACGCACTTTGTTTACGATTCCCTGTCTTCGGAAACGATTTTCTCCGCCGACGTTTTAACATTCGCAAGACAATCTTTCCTTTCAAATGTGGCGTATAAGATATTTCTGGACTTTAGTTTGACAAACTCATTACTGACACTACACTCTTAAACCGAACGAGCGATTTTAAATCAGTCTGATTGATTTTCACTCCTCCAATCCGGAAAATGCACTTCTCCTTTTGGAGTGGATCCTTTGTGTGTTAAACCTCTGACAGGATCACTCCAAACGAGTGAATTTAACGCAGTCTGAGATAATAATCACTCCTTTCCAGTGTCGAAAATGCACTTCTCCAACTGGAGTGGAATTCACTCTTTTGTTTTAAGAGTGTAGACTTAGATTCTGAAATTTGGGAATCTAAATTAAAAATTAAAGAATATAACAAAAAGATCAACCTACCAAAGATCCCTTATCCAATTTACATCAACCAAGCTTTTTAATACAAGATAATATATAATTTAAATTTTAAATAAATATTACATTTATTTTTAATAAAATTATCAGTTAAGGGAGAATGGGCGAACTGGACAGCGGGTCTCCAAACTCAAGTGTCTCAATGTTAATCCAATGGGAAAAAAACTATTTTCGCTGCCACATTTCTCCGGCTGTATTGAATATTTTTACAAGCGGATTTTTTTATGTGATAAATGTAGCTGACTTTCAGGTCTCTATCTTCCCTTTTTTTGAAATTAGTACGAATATTTTTTTTAATATTCAATAAATTATTTTACACAAAATATTCGAAGCAATTTCAAAAAGTGGGACGATAGAGACCTGTAAGTCAGCTACATTTATCACATAAAAAAATCCGCTTGTGAAAAAATATTCAATACAGCCGGAGAAATGTGGCAGCGAAAATAATTTTTTCCCATTGGATTAACATTGAGGCACTTGAGTTTGGAGACCCCCGGTCCTGCACGCCCATCCCCCTTAACATTTTGGCAAACCATGACAAATATTTGGCTTCCATCGACTCCGGCTGTGCTGCATGGACACGAGTTTCATGCACTTAAGAGCCATGCGACAAAAAGAGCCAAGACGAATAGATTTACGAATTGTCTTTTTGGACATGCAATCCGAACAGCCCACTTTACATAAGCACGAATTCTATGGAGATATTCCCAGAATAAGCATTTGGGAAGGGTTTAACTCGACTTATTCAAAAAGCCAGACATTGAAATAACTCCGTGTTGAGGAATGTCTTCAGCTTGTTCTGAAAAATATATAATCTGAGAGCGATAGTATAAAATGATGCTTTTTTTGTAAGATAGAATGCATAAAGGATATGAGAAAAGTATTAATTTGGCTTGTATTTGCTTGGACACTTTAAAAGTGTTCCAAGTAAGAACCAATTTTATACCAATAAGCTATTTTTGGCATAATTAAACAAAAGTGAAAAATATAGATTAGATTACCGTATCTGTTGCCCATTCCATTGAGATCCAAATGAAGAGTAACTTTGGCATGAAACTTTTAATCGACTAATTTTTTTTTTCGTAAGCAAAGGCAATGTTGTCACCAATTGAAAAAGATACTGAAACTGCATTTAGTGGGAAACATTATTGCAGGACAAATTTTGGGTGAAATTTACAGAGAAATTTCTAAGTTCTGAAGTTGACTTAACCATTAGAATATGAATGTACTAATTAGCTAGTTTATGACGGTGTGTGAAATCCTAAAATAAACCCATTGAGATTTTAGTTTACTTAGATTTTTAAAGTTTTTTTGACAAAATAAACCAGAGTATAAGAAAATTGCCCTATTTACTATCGTAGTCTATTCGATTGAACACGTTCAACTTCATTCGGGCATTGATGTATCATTTAATTAGTTTAACATTTTCAATATATTTCTGTTAAGTTGAAATCATATTTTTCGATAACAAAAAATATATATATTAAACTTGCTTTAACTGTTTTTAAAACTTTTAAATTCACAATAATGTGCACTAGACAGTAAATCATAGACGTTGCATGCCACTCGCAATTTCAAATATTTTTATAATAAAATTATTTTACGTTAAAGTGTTTCTATTTGAACATATAATTTCGATTTTGGTACACTTTTCTTTATAATGCTTCAAATATATGAACTTTTTAACTATAGAAAAAAAACTGATGAAAATGCAAAAATAATGGATTTTATTAATAAAAAAATCACTTTACCTGACGTGTATTAAATACAACACAAACGGTATGAACACACACACAAGTATATTTTAATAGCTATTAGGTTTTGCTAAATGTACTGAAAGCAAAATTATAACGTTCGAATAAAAGCATACTTTATCAAAGAATATCTTGAATGCTGCAAAAGTGTTTTACAGGTGGGAGTATAGTAATGGTTTATAGTACAGCGCACATATAGTATAGTTTAAAAATTGATTATATTTAGTTATCGATATTATAGACTATGGTCTCGAACTCAGCAATTAAATAATAATACCTAAAAGTGTGACATCATTTTGCACTAATTTAGACTTATTTGACATTTCGATGGCTATGAACTAAAAAAATAATCATTAAATAAAATTCATATATTTTACAATGTTGTTTTAAGAATATTTGCTCTTCAAGGAATTTTTATCAAAACTATATTTTTCTAACTATTGAAATAAACATAATACAGAATGAAATTCTGGTATATTTTATGGTACGAAATATAATAATTGCACTTACTCAAACTTAGCTGCGTCAGTAATATAATAAGCTTTAATACCTTGTAGATGAAGTAGTGGCTATAGAACAGGTATATTTTACCAAAATCTTTTATCTATAATAGAAATTATATTGAAATATGTTTCTAAACTATTCCATATATTCAGAACATAAAATATGTATTCTATCGGGTCATCTATTGGGGCTACATCTATTGGGTTTAATAAAAATATTTTATAATAGAAAAAGGTTTGAAAAACCGAATGTTGTGCTTTTTGTTATCATAAATGACTATAGACGATCAGAAAAAAATTTATAAAATGATGCCAACTTGTCATTGGCACTGAAAGGGATAACATTAAATATTACATCTTAAAACAATATTCAACTATGAAAATAAATTTAATTTTTCATAATATATTTTTTTAACTAATTTGATTTAATAGATAACGTCAAACTTTCTATTTCAGGTGAACAACCATCAAAAAGAGCAAGAACAGCATACACAAGTGCCCAGTTAGTAGAATTAGAAAAGGAATTTCATTTCAACCGTTACTTATGCAGGCCACGCCGGATCGAAATGGCCGCCCTTTTAAACCTCACTGAGCGACAGATCAAAATATGGTTCCAAAACCGCCGCATGAAATTCAAAAAAGAACAAAAGTCTAAAGGATTGTATTGTCCGCAAACTGACAAAGATATCCCAACTTCAGGCCGAGGCACCACATGTTCCCCTCCTCTTGCCAGCTCCCCAACTTCCCCCTCCGCAGTCTGCAACACAACTTGCAGCCTCACGCCAGCAGAACAAACTATTGGAAACGACTGCAACGATTCACCGTCATTGACCAGCTATGGCCTGCAGCCCTCACCTCCCCCAAGTGTTAGCCTGAATTCCTGTTCGGTTCGTACCCATTCCGATCCCTTGCTGAATTCCCCAACCAAAGTATCCGCTTCTCACCCATCAACGTTTCCCATTACCAACGGAAGCAAATTGTATCCGTCTGCAAATGTAAATCGTGGATTCCAGTACACGACTGCCTTCTCGGATGGCACGTTACTTCCTCACCGGCATTTGCAACAAGATCTGTCCTACGCCCTAAATGAATCCGAGAAGAAGAGTCTGATGTCCTCGCCATCTGCTTCCTCAACCCCTTCTCACTGTGTATCAACTCCACCTTCGCCAGCATCGCCCTTCCAACTGAGTTTCGGTCAATCAGCAGTGGTGGACCCTCCACTCAATTCACCTTTCGTACCAGACATCGATTGTAATCTAAAGAACAATGCGTTTTACTACAATTCCAACGTAGCCTCCAGATTTGTGGTCCAGCCTCATCATACGACCTGGGATCAGTCCAGCGTTCATATGCAGTTTCAGAATAACATCCAGAGCTCGATGGGGCTACTGTGCACAGCTGTAGATTACACCACCCCTAACAACATGAGGGCCATCGTCAACAATTCAAGTTACCAGGCACAGCTTCATTCTGGATCGTATTACTACCATCATCCCCAGCAGACTCTTACTGGTGGACAAATGACCCACGAATGGCTAGTGCCTTCTCCTGATCCGGCAAGAGTTCAAAAATATGCATTTCCTTCATCTCCTCCAAAACTAGCTCACTTATAGATGAAGTTTTATACATTATATTGTCTGCCTACATATTTGTCTAGTACAAGTCACAAATGCCAATTGGAGAAAGTAAAATCTGAAAAATATGCAGGTGAAAAAACTAGTACTTAAATAGGAGCAAAATAGTTTCAAAATCTTAAAACTAATGACCAACTATTTGAGGATTACTGACTTTAAAAATATGTAAGGAAACTTTAAACACTATTTATTAAAAATTATACGATCCGTAGTTTTATATTTGTTTCGAAAGTAATGTAGGCAAGGAATTGTCATTTTTCAGTAAAGTCATTTACAATCTATTTCACGGAAAAAAAACTCATAATGAAGTTCGGATACATAGAATCGATTATAGTATAGGTGTAAGATCTACTCATGAAACTAAGTTAAAATTGTACTATTGTATTTTCATGGTCTAGTTCCGTAAATTGAGTAGTCAAAAAATGTGATTAAACAGAATTAGTGTGTCGTGTAAAAAATAATTTCCACAATGTTGTATGTGAAAGAAAATGCATTTCGTTAAATTTTTCAACTTAATAAAAGTATGAAAAAAAATTAAGCTTTAATAACGACGAATTTGTGAATACCATTGTCATCGTCCTTTCCAAATCAAAATTAAGTTTTTAAAATTAGTTTTGGTGTAACTTGTCCCACATTACTTGTCCATATTTTTTCTTGTCCTCATTTGTCGTATATTTTGTTTACTTATATAAGCAGAAAGCGCATTTTCGGGCGATAAATTTTCTTGCCTAATCATCGTTACCGTGTTACCGTGTTAAAGAAAGACCTTGCCTTAAAAGTGTATGTCACATTTTTAAATTCTCCTTTTACTGGTGATATTACTGTCAAGTATATGTTGTTTGACATGGAAAGACATGTAGCTATAGCTCCATTACTAAGATCAAACCAATTTAGAAACATCAATTGAAATACTTGAAAATGTTTAAATAAATCAAGGGAAAATTTTTGATTTGAATTTCATTTTTACGACGCATAAAAATAAATTTTATAAAATTCTATAATATAAAATATTATATTCACAGATTAAAATAATTATTGTTGTAATTAATAAATAAGAAATATATTTAAATAACTAAATATTACTATATAATATATGGTAAAAATTTAAATAAATGTAGTCATGTGTTAATTACTAATTTACTTGGAAAATTTACAAATTTTTTCATTCTAAAATGATGAAATGTAATATGTCTATACTGAATATACTCTATTTTTTATATACATCTATGACAAATGTATAAGTAATACTTAAAAAGAATTGTGGTGCTTTTCACACCAAAAAAAATATTTATATAAAATGGCATTTTGAATTGCAAGGAATATCAAATATTTAAGAACGGAAATATTTTCTTGTGTTATTTGTGAACTTTAAACCTCAACTATTGTCAATGCTTTTTAAATATGCACTTTTTATACAAATAATAGTTATTATGCATGAATGAAATGTACTTTATGATTGAGAACGTTTATTATTATTATTTCTTTTTTTAGAATTTGAGACAATTTTAATCAAGTTTTTAAAGACGAAACTAATGACACTGAAACAAATCGGCTTATAAGGCCGAGTGTTAATTTAGGGGAACTATTATTTACATAAATTGCTACAAATTATCATTGGATCCCCTTGGAAAAGAGTTGAACCGTACAAGCAATTATTTAGAAAATTGTGTTCAATTTTATTTGCCAATTTTTAATTTTTATAAGAAAATATGTTTTATAAAGGCCATGATGTGGGAAGTATACAATTTTAAACTTAAATGAGACGACTTAAGGTATTTATTATGAGAAATTTTAATTTTTTTGGTATTGTACCACATCAATGACACGTGAAGGTATGAAACTTGAATTTCATAAAACAAATTTGAAAGTGTCAGTTAAAAATTATTGTAGTCTAGTTCAATTTGAAAAATACTCTCTAGAGTTATATCTTAATACGGGTAAATTGCAAGGGCAATGCAAGATTTAGTTATATAGGTTTTAATGTCCAAGTAAATAAATATGATTTGTCTTTACTGAATATTTCAAAACACTGTATATAACATAATACGCTTAGTTCCAATGCAAAAAAAGTTCCAATGCAACAATTTGGAAGAATTAAATAAAAACCAATAAGAACGAACAATTTAAGTATAGCTTTACTTTTTGAATGTTTATTTGTAGCATTGAATTGTAAAATTTCAAAATAAGGAAAAATATCAAATAAAAAGATTTATTGAATGTGAAATATTTGTATACACTTATATTTGATATCAATGGATATATTTTACATGTCTTTAAAAATGAGGGCTGAGGTTATTTTTCAGGTGCAATTGGTGTACAGATAGTTCTTATTTTTTTTCTTAATAAATTTTGTATTATTGTAAACAATATATTCTTGAGTTGTGTGTGTTTCTATATAATAGCAAATTTGTTTGGAAATTGGTTAGTTAAAAATAAGCTTTTTATAGCACGGCACTTGCATATCATGAATTAAAAAACAGGATTTTTTTTATGCTAATTTTATTTTTAATTTTAGATCTGCACACAAAAATCTATCACTAGTTCTTACATTGTTAATAATACGTGTTTGTAATGTAAATAAAAAATACATTTTCAAATAAATAATCTTTTTATAAAACACATATAAAAAATATATATATTGTATTCAGCCTCTTGGGGTTCTGGACAACGAAACATTTCTTTATTGTAAAAAACACTAGGTTTTATTTATATTAACTCTGACCCTTTTTTTCCTCTACAATCTTGTTAAATGACACATAATTTGTTCCCACTAAAAAAAAACGTAAAAACAGTTATTTTTGGCCATGCAAATGTTTTTTATTACATATCCATGTAAAAAGCAACCGATTTCACATGCATAAAAAGAAAGCCAAGAATAGAAAAACTCCATGGGAAACAAAACTGCGCACCATTTAAGCTTATGTTTTATTCCCACATTCGATAAATCAAACAAAACGGAGCAACGGCAAAATCGTGAAAGCAAGTACCCCCCAAAAAATTTAAATACAGCATTGCAAACAAGTGAAAGTTTATTTTTTTATTCATTTTTTTTCAGCAAGAGCTAAACAGTCTGCTGCGAATGTTCAGATTTTTTCCTTCCCCCCTTTATTTTTTTTCTCAGGCCGGTTGTTCTGAAACATATATTCTTTCCTAAATAATAAAAAAGGCAGCAGAAAGGGAAAATGCACATAATCCAAAGGAAGTGTACATGAGAAAAAGCACATCTGATTTCCATAGAGTGAGGATCCACAGTGGCTGTGGGTATTTTTGAATATCTGCATACTTAAATAAATAAGCCAAAGAAGAGGAGAAACATAAGTGAGGTTTGTACAAGAGGAGTAAATTGCAAAAACCGTTGTTATTCCCCCTCTACCCAGACATCATAATGGAAAATGGAAAGTATACAAAACGAAGAGCTGGATGCTTCCAAACACAATGCAGAAGAAAAGAGGTAATCTACAGGAAGACGCTGTTCAGGGGTTCATTTTAAGAAAATTTCTAAGCACTTTGATAAGAATCAAAAGCTGGGAAAAAATAGTCATCTGGAAATGCATAATTTTCTTACGCTAACTTAACCTTCAACAGGCAAATACATGTTTTTTGGAAAAATCTAATTTTATTAACGCAATTTTTTTATTTTATATTTATTGCAGTTTAAAAAAATATATATTTTTAATTGTTTTATTTTATAATTATTGCTGTTTTTACTGTTCAGATACGCAGCTTCCACCAAATCACATTTTTGAATGCCCGGCAATGAGTAGCAGTTTAAACGACATTGGAGTTATGTCATCATTAATAGATCTTTATGACATTAATATCCAAAAAATTGCAGACGCGGTAATCAAAACACATGGCTTCATTTAGCTTAACATTCGAACTTCGCCAACGTCATAGACACGACAAAAAAATTCAGTTTTTAGAACATACCTGTTCAAAATCATAAATATTGTATTTTAAATTGCCTTGGAGTCGATATTTAAATAACATTAGGCTTGCAATAAATTTCATTTATTAAATTCCCGGTTGCTTAATTTAATTTATAGTCATCCATATTTGATTGATTTTCAGAAAAGTAGTGAAGCTGTTCATTTAGAAAGAAAAGAGTTAGCAGAAAATAAAACCAACTAAAATGAAAAGCATATTTGAATAAATTTTTCACAGAAACACAATGAGTCCACGAATCATAGTTTTCGAGAAATTGAAAAAAAAAACAGTTCTAACAGCAAGCTTACAGTTCCATTGATTTAAATTAACAAAATAAAAATAATTAATACTCGAACCGTAAAATTCAAATGACATCTTTTTGGCAACTAACATTCATTATCATGGCAAAATGTGAATAAAAACGCAGCATCAAACACACAACGAACGAATTAACTCCACATTTTTATTTTATCACTTTAAAGATAAATAATGATGGTGTCTATGCGTATTATCGTAACATTTAGTACAAACACTTTGGCTTTTCAACTAGGGATTTTTACTTAAGGGGTCACAGAAGTCTTAAAAATGTGCAAAGAAGGTACTACAAAACATAGTTTGATCTTTCATGTCATTTTTTAACTACTCAATAAATGAGAATAATTTTTTTATATGTAATTCTACAAGATTTTTCTCATTTATTGAGTAGTTAAAAAATGACATGAAAGATCAAACTATGTTTTGTAGTACCTTCTTTGCACATTTTTAAGACTCCTGTGACCCCTTAAAACTTCATCAAATCTCCGGGCCCACGCCAAACTTGAGCCCAAATGTTGCGCGTCAATATTATTTCGCGCCCGTGTCATCGGAAGGGTGAAATTTAATTACTCGTCCAAAGCCTTCGCCAACCGTGTGAGAAAGCACATCATTTCATCCATATTAACTTCACAGCTCGGGCACGAAACTGATCCAAGTCATTTACAAAGCGGCACGAAATTTTCGTCCAATATTAACGATATACCGCGGGAAATTAACCGTAATCAGAACCATTATGGTAATTGTTAACGCGCAACAGATGCCGTGGCACCTCGGAATGTAGTCTAGGATGGAAACTTTTTGCAGGTCACCTTTCGGGTGGGTGTAATTTTGAGTTATTGCAACACAGATGAGTTCGCGGGAAGATCTATATTAAAAAGCGAATACCCCGTTCTTTGTCTCATTTTGGAAAAATATCGAGGAGCTTCTGTATTAATGATGCGTCAACAGCCAATATGGCTGAGCCTCGATCATCAATAGTGGAAGGAAGCACGATACGGGGAGGGACTATTGTGGATGGCTGGGATTCAAGACAGCTGTACTTTGGTGTCGCTGGGCTGAGATTTATGCGTCATTTTGGGACTGATTTATTTTTTGAAGTTTGAAAGAAAGGTGTTTAAAAGTCATTTAATAAATCTTGAGGGGGTTTGAAAAATGGATTGGAGTTTGAAATGCTTGGTGGGCCGAATAATTGAAAAAGATAGAATAAAGACGCTGATCCTTAGGATTAAAATTTGGAAGTTTTAACGCTTACAATAATGTTAATTTGACCGATGGTTACTTTTGATGGGCTTTACCTATTTTTAGTGATTTTTTTTTATATCATCGATACATAACACATTTCCATGTAGCTATTGTCGAATGGCTTAATGCGTTGATTTCGTCTATATATACGCACATTTGATGTTTTTGCACTTCATAACATTTCAAATTTGTTAAGCGTGCCCAACCTACTCAGTAGAGGAAGAAACTAGTTACACATCCAGTTTAGACACATAAAAAGTAGTTTACATACACAAGGCGATTTTCACCCTTTCGGTCCCAGTAA
Organism: Hylyphantes graminicola; assembly: GCA_023701765.1. NCBI lineage: Eukaryota > Metazoa > Arthropoda > Arachnida > Araneae > Linyphiidae > Hylyphantes > Hylyphantes graminicola. The sequence continues at coordinate 12,723,152 of CM043122.1, forward strand.
TGCCATTTGGCGCATCATCATGTTTCTGATCCTAATTTAAAAAAATAATAGGGCTCATATCTATCGGAATTAATAAAAATATTTTCTAATAGAAAAAGTTTGAAAAATCAAATGATGTGCTTTTGATATCATAAATGGCTATATACGATGAAAAAAACTAAAATGATGCCAAATTGTCATTGGGACTGAAAGAGTTAAAAGTAAGTTAAAGTAAACAAAAACGTCCAAAAAACTACGCAATCACAAAAGTTTCTCCACATCAATGTTTTCGTCCCACGTGAGACGCTCAAGAATATTAGACTTTTGTATATGATTGAATTCATGTATATATATTTATAGTAAATGAGGAAAATTAAAACCTCTTAACCCCTTGTAAATTCGTAACTGGAGTCCTCAAAGTGTTCAAAAATTTTTACGGACTTTTGAGATAGCCGACTTTGATTCGCTGCAATAAAGGAATTATTGCGCAATGAAAAAAAAAGATTACATTTGGGATTTTCAACGTTCTTATTCAATTTAAAAAAATAAAAAGTGCTGAACTTACTCGTTTTTAATTTAACCCAACAAGTATCACCTTTGCTTATTTCATGGCTGTCAAAACTAGTTCAGTTATTTCGAAAAAGGTACCAGATTGGGGATAGTACACTCTTAAAACGAACGAGTGATTTTAACTCAGTCTGAGTTAATATTCAATCCTTTCCAGTGTCGAAAATGCACTTCTCCAACTGGAGTGGATTTCACTCTTATTTTAAGAGTAACGAATGCATAATGGATGTGTGTATGTCTACACCCATATCTTTAATTTCATGTAGTTTTTGCTCGTACGTGAGGGTCTCGTGACAGCTGTCATGCACCTTAACCCCTTTTGTCTCATAATATAGACAGTCCACATGCAATGAGTCACGTCACTGCCTATATCATCCACGGACCCAGCTCCCGTATTTCCCTTAGAAACCACCCACTCCCAGAAATAAAGAGAGAAAAACAGAATAAAAAAATAAACTAACGGGATTGGAAAAACTTTCATGCATCAGTTCCCTGCTTGCACGCATTTACAAGGGAGGCAAAACCCTGTCATTGCCATAGGCGCGGAGGAATCTTTCCTGAAGGAAAAAAAGTGGCTGGAGGGAAAAAAGGAGGAAACCCTATTTGAATGAATTTTGCATTTCTTTCTTTTCCCATATACATACAGATATATAATATATATTTCTTGCATTGGAAGCAGGGGGAAATGGACGAATGGGATGGAGTGAATTGCAGGGGTAGAACCCTTTGGCAAGAGCCCGGCTGGATATTGGTTTTTATTTCCGATTTCAAATGCTAACAAGAAGGCCGTTGGAAGAGAAAGGAATGAACCGAGAGAAACTCCAAGGAAATGTGACAGTTGCGTTACTTATAAATACTATTTATTATCTTCTTAAACTTAATTTTCAAATTTGAAAAAACTGAAATGCCTCTTTGTTAAAAAGCACAAATTATATAAAAAAATATATAACACAATTTTTTCAGCAATTGTTAAAAATATATGATAGCAAATTACATGTAGAGAAAGCAAGATTACAGTTGTGTCTTCTCAGTTTCAAGCTTTTTGTTGTCATTTTTACACAAGATATATAGTAAAAAAAACATGTTTTGTTATCAAATTACAGTTTCGGTGCTCGAAAAAATGCCAAATTAAAAGCTTTAAACAGCATCAATATGTTAATATTTGCCCTACTGCTAAGAATCATATTAATTCATGTCACTAAAAATTCTTCAAGCATCTATTTTAATATTCAAAAAAATTCTTGTTCATTTAAAATAAGTGATGTAGAAGAACGGGTTATTATTTCTTTACCATCTTACGAAGAGGGCGAGCCATTTCCAGAAAATGAAAGAAATGAAATGGACGGTGGCAAAATGCGAACAAATGAAAAAAATGGGATTGTACGGACGGGGTAAAAGTGGGTTGGGAAAAGAGAAATAAAACTATTGTTTAGTGGAACTCAAAAGTGGAAAATTATTAAAATAAATTATTAGAATAAACCTACAGCGGCTATTTAGGTGAAACTCAATTTAGTTCGGCAATAAAGTTAAAATATTTATAATATTTTGAAACAGTCTAAATATCAGATCCTATTTAGATTTTTTGGATTTCTTTACACCGACACATTATTACAGAGCAGTATAACGCAACTGAATGTAATTATCAATACTAGTTTATAATTTCAATGTATCCACGAAATTTGCTTAAGTCTATTTTTACTGTGAAGGTGTAGGATTTTTTTAAAGTTATACTTAACTATTGACATTAAACACCTTGTCACGACATTTAAAATTTGTGGCATTGTATACTTACAGTTTAAAACTATTATAAAACAGCACAACTGTAGCGACTTTTAAATACAACATGTGGTTCGTAGTTCTTTGCGTCAAAATGTCTTTTTCCCTAAGAAATTTTACAGTTCTAGAAACTATTGAAGAAACAAAATTGACTCACAACAATAACAGATGCAACTTTCTACTTTTATTTTTGTTTTAAAGATTGAAACATGGAAATTACTTTTATTTTTTCAAATACATATACACAAGAACAAAATAATTTTATTCATGTAACTAATTGTAACACTTTAAATTAAAAGAAAACCCTCAGCTAAGGAAACTACCTCTTTAATTATTGATACAGGTCGGTCAACGATACAATTCTTCCCCGAGCTAACCCCCTCAAACACTCCCCAGTCCAAAGTGCGCATTTATAAACCGTGAAAGAGATTTTAAAGTCCGGGGGTGGCTAAGCGCAATTGATTTCGCCGCAAAATTGCCCAATGAATACCGCAAAGTAGTCAATTACCGTTGCGTTCTTTGCGTTTTCCAAACGGGGCGAAGGGGTCAGACTAATTCGGGAAATGTTCTGGCCACTACACTTTGCGAAGGGGCGATTTCCATAATGAGGAATTCTCTCGACTTGAAAGGGGCCTGAAAATGACTGCTATGGGAATTGATAGGTTTGTCCTCCGTAGACGGGTTGGTTGTAATGCTTTTGTCAATTGGAAATCCAGGTATCAAACTTGGTAGTATTTATTAAGGATTTACATCGAAATTAACGGTATTAGTGAAATGCTAGTGTTATATGAAATTTATATTCTTTGTCTTTTAATTGTTAGGTAATGGTCATGTTATAAATTCTTACTTTTATTACATACATTTATTTAATTTTAAAATTTGTGGTTTTCAGGAGTTCCTTTTTAAAAGAAGTAATAATTTATCTAGCTGCTATCAAACACAATATATATTTTTCTAAATTTGAATATTGTGAACTAATGCATTTTCTTTGGTTCACTTGGAAAGTTAGAATTTGTGATTTTTTTAAATATACATTTTTGTGCTACATATTTTACAACGGTATTGTCATGAATTATTGTAATATTATTAAAAATAAATGTACTGCTTGAATTAACTACAATGTTCAAAAGTAACAAAGTAACAGTTAAAGTATCATTTGTTTTACCAGAGTTACTGTATCTCGTTTGAGCTATAACAGTTTAAGTTTTTCTTTGAGGGTAACTTTACAGTAAAGGACCATTAGAAAGGAAAATTGTTTATGAAATTGTAATTTTTTTCCCATAGAAACAAAATTTCACATGAAAATCAAGTGTAAATAGTACTAAAACAGGATGGATTAAATCCCCCCCCCATCAAAAACTAATTCAATATTAAATAATATTCTTCATTGATGAAATAAAATTATTTGCTGAAAGATTTTGATAAGTGCTATAAATTATGTTCTTCGCTGATGAAAAAAAATTTGATTTTTATAAGATTAAAAAAAAGGTTCATTGATATTAAGATTGTAACGTATAAAAGGGATATAGTTGATCGAACTACGTTAGAAAATATACTTAAAACTGTAAATCAGGCAGAATTTATAAGAACCATGAGCAAGTTACATCCAATTTTTAAGGAAGAGTTATATCTGAAAGGATATTCCGACGTGGAATTAATTAACGCAGGATTCCGAAATTTGTGAATGCATTAATACCCAGGAGCTTTATTATATTTACGTGTATTGTGGTATGAAAATAAATAAAGAGTATACATATTAGCAGACAATTTCAAAATCTTTCTGCGGTGACGAACCTTTACAAGAATCCTCAAAACTCTAAAACTTTTAAGGAACCGTGATCTCCGGGGGGATATCCTCAACGCTTGATTTAAATCCGGAAAGGTTACGGAATTTGTGAATGCGTTTAACTATAGGGGTTTTAATCATATTTGCGCGCATTGTGTTATGTAAATACGTTAAGTATATCAAATAAGAAGAGGGCTTGCGAATTGGGAACTGCAAATAATTCGTCGCCATTGCGGCCCAATCCCAGAGGTAATTATCATTTGCCATGAGTGGGGAAAGGGCTTCTCTCTAATCTCTCCCCAGCTTCTCCTTTTCATTATGCTTTCTCATTTCCATGCGTCACTTGATGGGAAGACGCCACTTCTTTCTTTGTCCCGAGATCTTGCATTTCCTGGAGCCCCCCTGCTCCGCCCCCGCAACGGGCCCGCTGCGGAAATTCGGACAAGTTTGGAATAGAAGCGGTTAATTATGATGAGGAGGGGGTGGTATTGTTTAGCCGGGGAAAGGCACACACGCCGCCCAGGTAATAGTGGGAGACAATGGGATGCGAGGTATATCGGGAAAACCACGGACTTCTAAATCAAATCTGTCGGATCAGAAGACAACCGCGCCAAGTCCTGGATTGATGCTATAGATCCCGGTACAGTTTAACGCTGAGATATAGTGTGAAAACAAGTCTCTCCAGCTCGCAAAAACCAGACAAAGGTGCGATGACTAATGATCCGCACAAACGAAAATAATAAGTTTGTCGCTCTTTACTTGGGGCATATTCATCGGCTCGTCATTAGCGAGTTTCGTTGTAACGACGAGGAGGGGAGGACTCGTTACGTTTTCTTTTGTCTTCGGACTTGGTCAATCAATCGGAGAATAAGTGTTCTTTTTCCCATTTTGCTGAGTTTTGGTTCAACTGAAACTCCGGAAGCAATAATTCGCGCGGGTAAATTAGTGCCCGACCAGCAATAGTCCCCCGCGCGACCGATTGTTAATTAGTTCAGCTGGAAAATTTCGTTTCCAATAACTCGTTTTTTTTTCATTAGATATCAGTAGTAATTAGCAAACAATAGTTCTTGGTTATCGGAAAATACTGGAAACTTATCGTCATTGCGCAATAACAATTCTGCAAAACGGTCTGGTGATGGGTTTTGTGCTTTACCGCCCTATTTGATATCTGCATTTAAAAGAATTCGTTATTCTTAAGAGATTTTAAAAAAGCGAATGGGACTCAATCGAAATTCTTATACAGCCATTTAAATATGTTGCACTGAAAGTTTTATTGTAGAGAATGAAAATGCAATTAAGTGTTGGGGGTTACACTAAGAAACAAAAAGTTTTTTTTCCAAAAAATAAAAGTAGTACTAACAAAGGGTTAAAATAAGGTATTTGAAAGATCTTTAGTTATAGAAAAATAAGTACAATTAGAAGATTAGAATTATGTAAGAATTTAGATTAGAAAAAAGGATGTATTTTTAGTCTTTTATTGATGAAAATCATACGAAATTAATTTAATTATTGGAGGGTATTAAAATCAAGTATTATGAATTAAGTCTCCATAATTAAAAAGGCTTTTGATTATTGAAAGTCGAAACTTGTTTTTAAACTTAATTTAAAATTTATACAAATTAATACTATATTACAAAAATTATATTTTCACACAAGGTTTGGTTTTGGTTTGAATTATCGTCACACTATACTATAGAGCTACACGAGGGCTATTGGCGAATGGCGTCGTATTTTAGAACCACAGTCAAGTGACGTGACAGCACCTGAATAGGCACCCAATGAAACCGTTAAGGGCGACATCGTACGCAGTGTTAGGACTTTGAAGGATATTTTACGTGCACTCCTTTACACGGGGTATTATTCGTCGAACATTTTTGGCTGCACGGGCCGGTTATAGGTCAGCAGATATTTTAGCGATGCCCGGACCCGAACCAGGGACCTTTCGCATGCTAGGCGAGTGCCTAACCGACTGGGCTCCACAAAAGGTTTCAAATAAAAAATAATCTGTACACATAAAGTTTTTCGCAAAGTATTATCATTACCATTTTTTAAGTTCAAAGCAGTGGAACAAATATTATTTGCAAACTAAGTTTCATTTGACAATTTTCTTACGAATGGTAAAAGTTTCCATTTCATCAATCTACGGTGACAGGTAGTAAAACACAGTTTAATTTGAGCAAAACGCCCCTTTATCCACCAAAAAGACAATTCATTTTCGATCTCTTTGCAAAAACACGACAATTTCTTTTAAAAACAATTGTTTCTATTCATCCACCCCCTGTCTTCAAGACGGGGAAATCTGCTTCTCAAGAAAGGCCGTTATTAATTTTAGCAAGGAGCGCATTTTTGACAAACTCCTCTCAAAAGAACCATGTAAAAAGAATAAACAAAACATCGAGAAAAAAATTTACAAGAAAAAAACTTTTTTTCCCTCGTCTTTCAAGTTAAAAAAAATGTTTTCAGGCGCCGAGCCGCGGCTCTGCGCTCTGTTAATTTCGAAACAAGAGCCTAGGAAACGTGATGTCCCATGTTAATAAAAATGTTTCATTCCCTTAGAAAACAATAAGGGCCCCTCAGCGTGAGACAGACGGGAAAAGAAGATATTCCCCAACAACAAAATGAAGATACCCTTGGAAAATGAAGACATTTTCGAGCTACAAAATGAGAATATTCCTTAACAAGAAAATCGGCAGCTATCGGGAGGGGGGCGAAACTCTTATTAAATGAAAAAGAGGGACGAATACTAAAAAATATTACGAAATGTTTGGAAGGAAGGGAAATGTATAAAAACATTCTTAATCAAGAAACCCTTTCATTTTTTTTGTGATATTGTAATAAGTGCTTTTATGATGCAAGTTTTTATTACGGAATTAAAAAAAATAATAATAGGGAAATTGAAGGGAGGATTCACTATCAATCATTTTACTCGATCTTATTTGTTTAATTTAAATTGTCCCTTATCGTGAGTCCCATGCGCGTAAAAGTGTTATTAAGTATAACATTTCGTACAGAACAAACAATAAATAAAATAAGTGCTAAGTTTTTATAGAAATTAAATATTTTTTTAAGCATTCAAAATTTAATTTAATTTTTTCATCTTTAAGTGCTCATCAATATTGAGAGTTTAAGAAGGACAAAACTGTACATCAGGATTTATAAAATGACTTGTATAAGGCAATTAATAAATCATTTATATCGTTTCAATCTCCTACACTTAAAATATATTTCTGAATATCAAAATAAGGATAAATACGTTTATCTATTACAATTATATCAATGTTTTAATCATTATAGACCAAATTTAAGGATTTTCAAATTTATTCTGTTTTTTTTTTTATTTAATGAGCAACATCAGGTCTTAAAATTCCAGATAAAAGAAAAAAAATGTGAATTGGTATGTAACAAAGTTTGTTTAGAATCTATAACATAATCAAAAATACCAAGACCACAAGATTCTATATCAGCATCATAATCCTATTCAAATGGTGTATTTAAAACTGAAGTATTATCGTACGTTAATATCAGCCAAGTTGAATGTATATCTATTATGAAAATCAATTTCTTAATCTTATAAAACTTGCAGTAACATTTTAATCCTTCAATTAATTTAGGATCTATTCTCTTAATTTCATGTGAATATGAAACAAAAGATAGATTGCTGATATGGTTAAACATTTACTTCAACACATTATAATGTGTTGAAGTAAATGTTTGTATTTGTAACATATTGTCGGCATGTATACATATTTTCGAAAATAATTATATTTGAAAATATGTATACAAGACAGTTGATTTAGCGGAAGTTTTGATTTTAAATTTACCCTCTACGCGACTTTTAATGGATTGCCAATGTATTTCAACGAATTTTTTTTAAATGTTAATTTTTTATAAACTATTTCAAACAATTTCAGACCATTTAAGTACATGAGATGGTAAAACCTTGTGGGAAATTTAATTAGGTAATAAAGCAAGAGGTTTAGAATACGGATTGATAGCACATATTTGCGGAAACGTGTCAAACTTTTCACAATGAAGAATTTATTTTATTACATATAATTTTACCATTTAGAGCAATTAAAGGTTAAACATTTTAATGTTTCATCCTGATTTTATATATCTTATTAAGATGGTAGGTTTTTTTTATCTGTTTGTGGAGAAAAAACTTTCCATACTACATTTTTTAAAGTATTTTATATTAACATTTATATATTTATAACAAAAAGTTTGCTTCAACACAAAAAAAAATAGATATATTACTATTTAATAAGTTAAAATGTCATATTTGTCACAATTAAAAATTTATCTAGAGTAAGTAGAGTCAAAATGGTAAAGATAGGTCATTGGTAACATCGTTGAGTTTCCACATATCATTTTCCATTTAATATAAGTCCATCGTTTTTGTCACTTTTACCCAACTATTTTTTTTACAATTTTTTCATTAGAATAATTATTTAAGCAGCATTGTTACTATGTTATAAGCAATGGCGTTCATATCGCTCATAATTTATAAAAGCATTAATGTTTTATAATAATACGAGTCATTTATAATAAAGATGATTCCACTTCATTTGTTTTTAGCACGACAAAATTTTAAAACGAAGTACGAAGGTTATAGCACATTAGCATAACCAAGAGGAATGCCTCAAGACGGTATACTATTTTTTTCTTAACTCTTTCCAAACAGCATCACTTCTTTGACAAACACACACTTCATTAAATTAGGTATTCCCTTTCCATTTTTTAAAAGCACTCAACAAAATGAATCCTCAAAATCAACGAAATTATCCTTAATTTTGACGATTCCGTTACTGGAAAATGCTCCGAGTTTTCGTTTTCTCAAAGTGAGGAAATTTGAATCGTCATTTTTATGAGGATTTGAATGTCGTCTTATCTAAAGAAATATTTGTCATTTTTGAGCATGTGAGTACAACAATGAGATTCAGTTTCCTCAAAATCAAGATACAGAATCGTCAAATCACGATTGTAAAAGTGAGGATTCGCGTTTACTCAAAAGTCACGTGATAGTTTGACGAAACAATCCTCAAAATTAACGAAATGAGGTTTGAGGATTCATGAATCGTCAAAAATGAAAGTGTTATTTCTGAGAAAGTATACTATTTTATTTCTAAATTCTTTCCGAACAGCATCACTTCTAATGCAAACACACACTCTTAAAACAAACACTCCTAATTTAACTCAGTCTGAGTGGATTTCACTCCTCCAGACTGGAAAATGCACTTCTGCTTTTGGAGTTTATCCTTTGTGTGTTAAACCTCCGACAGGATCACTCCAAACGAGTGATTTTAACTCAGTCTGAGTAAATATGCATGCCTTTACGGTGTCGAAAATGCACTTCTCCAACTGGAGTGGATTTCATTCTTTTGTTTTAAGAGTGTATAAGACAGTTGATTTAGCGGAAATTTAGATTTTAAATTTACCCTCTACGCGTGTTTTAATAGTTTGCCAATATACACTCTCAGAAATAAATACTCAAAAACGACGAAATGTTCCTTAATTTTGACGATGCCGTTTACTGGCAAATGCTCCGAGTTTTTCTTTCCTCAAAGTGAGGAAATTTGAATCGTCATTTTTATGAGGATTTGAATGTCGTCTAATCTAAAGAAATATTTCGTCATTTTTGAGCATGTGAGTACAACAATGAGATTCAGTTTCCTCAAAATCAAGATACAGAATCGTCAAATCACGATTGTAAAAGTGAGGATTCGCGTTTACTCAAAAGTCACGTGATAGTTTGACGAAACAATCCTCAAAATTAACGAAATGAGGCTTGAGGATTCATGAATCGTCAAAAATGAAAGTGTTATTTCTGAGAGTGCATAACCAAGAAAACCTGCCTCAAGACAGTATACTATTTTATTTCTAAATTCTTTCCAAACAGCATCACTTCTAATGCAAACACACACTTCATTAAATAAGCTATTCCCATTCCTTTTTTTAAAAAGGGAAAACGAAAAGTGGCAATGAAAAGTAGCTGTCTTCCCTCGACTGTAAATATTTCCAGACATGGAGGGGGGGGGTATATAATACGTAATACGAGTCATTTATAATAAAGACGATTCCATTTTATTTTATTTTATCACGACAATAATTTAAAGCAAAGTGCGAAGGTTATAGCACATTAGCATTACCAAGAGGCCTGCCTCAAAACTGTATACTATTTTTTTCTAAATTCTTTCCAAACAGCATCACTTCTTAAGCAAACACACACTTCATTACAGGTTCTAAATTACGAGGCGTTATTGGCTGGTTTAAAGCTCCTAATGAAGGCTAGAAATAGGCAGCCAGAAACGATTACACTACTTCATTAAATCAGCTATTCCCATTCCATTTTTTAAAAGGGAAAACGAAAAGTGGCAATGAAAAGTAGCTGTTTTCCCTCGACTGTAAATATTCCCAGATATGGAGATGGAGGGGGGGGGGATCCAAGAAATCAGAGGAGGGGCGTGGAGGCGGGATGGATTTTGGCCACAGCTGTGATGACGTCAACGAATGAGAAGGGATGCTAAGAGGCAAGGGAAAAGATGCTGCAGATAAAATAAAGGAAATAGAACAAGAGCCCCCAACGACAAGCTGCTACTAGCAGAACTAGCAACAGTGTTGGAGAGAAGGACTACGTGCATTTTGCGCTAGACGAAAAAAAAAGTTTTGTTTTTTTGTGCCAGCATTTTTTGTGCCACCTCCTTTTTCCCGCTTGACGCCAGATGGCAGAGAAGGCAATAGCAATGTTGCCACGAAGGAGCTTCGGGATATTGGAAGGGGGGGGGGGGGGTAGAGAGAAGATGAGAATTTTTTGTTTGTTTTCTTCTCTAGCATTCCTTTTTATCCTTATTTGTCAACTGGAACTGTCATATATTTCGCAATATATCACGGCGAGCTTTATGAACAAAATTGTCCCTTCGAGTCCTATTGCTTCATGACAGCTGTCCGCCGAAGTTGCCTGGTTGGCGAGGTGGATCAGGAATGAGTTGCACGTATGGAATAGAACATATGGAAGAATAACATTTTTCTTAATAAGTTTTGAATGTAAATTGGTTACAGTAATCTGGGAAAGCATTGAAAAACTTGATAAAATAATATTAAATAACGCTTCAGAACAATTTCTTATGAGATACCTCTCTCTGTTCAGGAGAAAAATTAGTGTTATCACCGCTATTTATTTGAACATTTTAAATAAACCAGAACAAGTTCTAAATTCTTGAAAGCTTTTAATCAACCTTTTTTGTGAGTATGTAAGGAAATATACGTTGCGAAAGTAATATTTTTTATGACCACTTAAAACTATAGATGATATAACTAATGTGAAATGAAATGCTGAATTATGGAATGAATACCTAAATGAAATGAAAATTATATACTTCATGAAACTATGTATTCTTCTTCTGAAGTAAATATATTTAGTTAGTATATAGTTTATTCATAATTACGAGAAAATTGCGGGGAAAACGCACACTGTTAAAATTTGGCGCTTTGTTTCACCAAAAAAATATGGTTCCTAGTAGCTGCAGCGGTTGAGTGGCGAGATTTTTCACTATATTTTCTGTATTCCGTCGAACCATTTCTCATATGTTTGTTTCCAAAAATCTGAAAAATTATTCATCCTGATTTCAAAATTACGGTGAATCATTTCACCAGGAACAATTATCATGGTGAAACCAAGCACACAATTTTTTAACAGTGTGTAAGTTGTGAACAAAACTTTTATAAAATATAATACAAAATATGAATGATTAAATTTGGTTTATTGACATCTTAACACTAGCACAGGCAATGGTTTCATACTCAGTAACTTTAAGTCATATAGCTTTACATTTTTCTCATTAGAATATACCGACATTCACGCCTTATAAAATAACAGCCAAATTTTGAATTTTAAATGAAAGTTTAATCTTACTACCTGTAATCACATGTCCGCAGGCGCTGATAAGCCAAATAAAAAAAAACTTCCTAATTCGATACAAAAGTTCTGCCAGTACAAATACTTTCCCCAAAACTCACTCTTCCAATCGAAATTTCCCGATACGAATTAATTAATCATTACCAAAGGCGAATTTCTTCTCACTTTTTATTAAAACTAATACTTTATGCAAACTCCCGAAATCACTCATGCGGATTCTTGAATAGACCCCCCCCCCCCCCTTATTCTCCCCAAAAACTGAAAAACGGGAAGATAAAGAAGAATGAAAGAATAAAGATGAAAAAAATCAAAAGAATTCTCCATCTATTTTCCCGCCCTAAGCTTCTGATTTTGTCCGGAAGACACGTTATATAGAAGAACGCAGTAAGATAAAATAATACAAAAAAAAATGTGTGGAAAGGGGTGTGTAATATTTATTCCTATTTCCAAAAATAGTTATTGTATGTTTCGATTATTTAAGTAGTCGGGGATTCCACTATTTTAATGAAATTCTCTAAATGACAAATCATTCTATAAAAAAAATAAATTTTAAATGTACAGAAATGCCGCTTTTGAAACATTGGTTTAGTTCAAATGGTACGTAGTTTAATCGCATAATATCAAAAGAATATATTTTTTTTAAATTCCAAATGAAGCTGAGGTTCTGGTATTATGCGAGGCATTTGAGTGTTATAGAAGTCTAAATATTCAAAATTAAGAGAAAAACATTTTAGAAATTTTATTTAAAAATAGCTTCTTCATCTTAGGAAATCATTTTTTACACACATTTTGTTTGAAATTCTGTGGTTTTTGCTACAAAAAATTCGGGTAGACAATGTTTTCGTAGTAAAACTAATTGCCATAGAAACAGATTCTTCTAACAATTCGTTTCGTAAAATGAATCTTTTGACATTTCAATATCTCATATGAAAGAATAGGTGAAAAAGGGTGAAAATTGTTAAATCTTTAACTTCCTCAGAATGAAAGAAAACGATGCAAAAGGACTAAGAAATATTATTGATCTCTGAGTATTCTTTGTCTTTCGCCAATGCCAATATCCAAACACACCGAACTTTTTCAGCAAAGATTTGGGATAGTATCTGGGGGCATAAACCTTCGCACTATTACTCTCTTCTCACTATTAAACTATCTATCTATCATTTTTTACATTTTTTGCCACTGTGTTTTCGCGCCCTTTCTTCCTATTCTTTATTTTATTTCATTCATTTTTTAGTTCGATTTTATTATTTTTCTTCACGGTCAGACCCCGTTTTGTTTTTGAATAGCAAAAAAATACTGAAAAAAAAATGGAATAAGAAGTAGATAAATAAACTGGGAGAAAACGGAAAGAAAAAGAAGTAAGCCCCCGTACCAATAATCATTTGTTCATCCTCTGAAATCAGTACCCGATTTGAATTATCGGAGATTTTTTTTTATGTATTTTACTTCTCTTTATTCCTCACTCTTTTCCCGACCCTGCTTTCTTCGCACTTTGCTGTTTTTTATCTACTTATTTCCATTCTTATTCTTAAAAACAATGTTTCTATCAGTGACGAATGAAACGCTTCAAGAAGACGATTTTTGTTCTTTTTTTCCCCCGAACTCGCCCGTTTAGTGATAATGTGGAGACATTTGTTAAGCTGATTTTTGACTAATAATTTCTTTTCCAGTTCTATTTGAAGGGCTTTATTAGAAAATTAAAATTAAATATAAGTTTTAATGAAACATTTTGCCCAAAAGCTGTGAATTTAATTGCGAAAATCTCCATAGTCGGAGAACTACAGTTCTTGTTTTTTGGAAACCATTTTACTTAACATGTTTGGGTACAATGACTTAGTAAGTGAAACTTTTAAAATATTTACAGTAAAATAGTTTGTAAATAACGATACTCAAAAACACAGTAACATGTATGATTCTATTTTAAAATAAATCTTTTCATATATTTAACGCCTACAAGAATCTTCATATTCAATCACACAGTATACAAAGAAAAAAGGTCAAAGTTATTAAAGGCTTCTTTGTGAATAAATGCCGTCTTTATTCAAAAAATAATAGAACAAAATATATTTGATTTAATCTATGTCTGCTTTTATCTCGCCGACTACGATTTCAACATCAATCAAGCCGATATATTTCTCAAAAAGCTTATTTAGCACCAATTCCAACAATCCTTTTCCAGTTGCACATTGTAGGGGCGTATTACAAGTTTTCAAGGACAATTACTAATAACAGATAAAAAAACATTTCAGAAACGGCCACACATTTGTTTGTGAATTTTTTTTTATAAAAATAGCCGCTAAAAACGGCAATAAAATTTCATAAAGTTTGATTTTTAAAATTTATTGGACACAGAACTATTATTACAGAACTTTGCCGAAGGATATTTTTAAACCGCTTACTAATCAAGTTACTATTTCCATTTTTGGTTGGAAGCTAGTACGTAGTTTTTATAAAACCAAGCATCGACTGACACTATTTTGATTACAAATGAATATATAATTAAGGTTAAACCATGGAATTCACAATAGTATTTAACAACATTTTTAATTATTAAAATTTTAGTAACTTTGGTAGGGAAGAGGGTTGCAGATTGGATCATCGCAAATACATTTTTAACTATTGAATTCATAAGGTGCCTGGTGCCTGAGTTAATATCATAATGGCCCATATGTACATCTATTATAAATACATTTAAAAAAACTCCTGTAGAAGAAAATAGGAGAAAATAAGTAAAAATGTAAGCTTTTGCGTTGTTATTTGGGTGTGAGCTAAATGCTAAGATAAATTTAAAAGCACAGATTTAAGCTTTAGCTTATGATGTAAAAATTAACTATACAGTATCATAACTCACTGGACAACAAAATTTCAAAAAATTTCTGCGAATCAGATGAAAATTCCCAATTCTGAATGATTTCAACGTGCTAAACTCGAATATCACCTTAAAAAATGAAAGTTAGCTCTTGTTTTTGAGTTACGGTCGTTTTTTTGATTGCGTAGGATACGGCAAAATGCATGGGCGCACCTAACACAAAATTAATTAAAGTCAATTTTGTTTACAGAAACCCTCCAATTTTTTGCTCATTCAGGTTTTATTTTATATTATCAACATGGGGGTGGTAATAGATGATAAATTGGAGACTTTTTAGTAAATAGTGTCGTGTTGAACAGGACGCAGATTTGAAGGAATGCTAGACTATTTAGCTTTTATCTTTTTCTAAATAACACCTCATTTAATTAATGAGATGATGCAGAAATAAGTCAATAATCTGATTTGTTGGTTCCCTCTGAATTATAAAATGACGTTCCGTTTTGTTCCAATGGCATTCGTTTTTCTTCCCAGCATACGACATCATCTGTTTGTTGTTCCATCAGATGAAGTCAAAGTGACAAATTTGCTACACAAGTTTAACTACTTACGTGAGGAGCCCAGAAATTTATAATGGTCTTGTAACCAAATCTTGTAATCTTGTAACCAAAATACAAATGATAAGTTTTCTTTACTTTTGCAGTGATGCTCTTTTAGTGCAAAAAATTTGCACTTTGTTGCAAATATAACAGAAGTTATTAGCTTTATTAATACATTTACAAGGCATTACAGTTATAGATTTATTATTAACACTCATTTTTGATATTCTACAACTTCTAAAACAAACAAGTACGAAATATAAGGAAATTATTGCTCTTTATTCTGCACCTCTTGAGATGAGAACAATTACGTTGCTTAGAAGGGTTATCAAGCTGCTAATATGGTTACATAAACCTTGAAAGTTATCATTTCATCAAACTCCCAGGTTGATAATACAAAATAAAATCTGTATGAGCACAAATTCGGAAGTTTTCTGTAAACAAAATTTACTTTAACTAATTTTGCGTTTGGTGCGCTCATGCATTTCGCTGTATCCAATGCAATGAAAAAAACGACCGTAACTCAAAAACAAGAGCTAACTTTAATTTTTAAAGGTGATATTCGTGTTTAGGACGTCGAAATCATTCAGAATTGGGTACTTTAATCTCAATCGCATTTTCACTGTTGACCAGTGTTATAGAAGACATTTCATCGAATATAGACTAGCGGGGCACATTGGATCACCAAGCGATACATCAGATCACCCGAGGATACTCAGATTGTCAATGGATTTACGAGTACATTATAAGACCCAATTGTGCTTTTTTTCTGCATTGTATGAGTAATTATGTTTGATATTTATTAGTTTTACAAAATATTTAAATAATTTAAAAGTTACATTTTATTCTTTTAAAATAATATTTGAACTAACCAGAAAATATTTTGAACTTAATATTAAAGAATTTTTTAAAATATGTAAAAGTTTAGTTAAATTAATATAAAAGAGCTCTGGAATATTTTATTATTAAAATAATACTAATTAAGATAACACCTTGAATACAATTAGGATTAAAATGTGGTGAGTTTTGATAGAAAGCTTAATTGGAGTAAGTTTTCTGGTCTCCCCAAAAAGAGAGATTTTCATTTATGAAAATATCAGTATAATTGAAATAAATTTTTTTCTAAAACAACCCTTTATTTGAATAGTAAAAAAAAACGTGATCTCAGTGACAGAACTGTCCTCTTTTAATCAAGAACACGATTTTATTTCATTCGTCTTTGATGTGGCCGATCAGCATTTGAGCGGCAATCAAGCCAATATCCTCACTAATCAGTTGAGTTAGCTCCCATTCCACCCTCGGTCGGCCTCAATCCTTTCATAATGGTAAAGAAATAACAAGCTGAGATGTTTCCTAGTTATTTCGACTAAAAAAGTGTGTGATGACGAGGAATTTAAAATTTGTAAGAATTTCAGAAATTCATAATAATCGTTTTTATTAATTTAAAAATATTTTTTCTGTATATATTGTTAGATAATTAGAAGGCATGGTCAAGAATTTCTGTATTTAAATTCCATTAAATTATTAGCTTGTGGAAGAAAAATTAGCATAAATAAAAATTATTAGAAGAAAGTTCGGAGCAGTCTTCACTTCGTGAACCAACGAATTCCTATCCTCAAAACAGATTATAATTCTTATGTATGTTACTTCTAAATAAATACTCACTAAACACAAATTTCGATTTTATGCGGATAATACACCAGGTCAGTCTTTAGTACAGGAATTCTCAACCTATTTTTCTTTTATCCTGGATAGGCAAATTGACTAAATGTAAACTTGTTTTCACTGTATGAATACAAAATTTCAATTTATATTGAAAAAAATTGTTTTAAATTATATTTTTGAAGCATATTATTGTAAGGGAATCCACCACACTTCAAAAGTTAAAAATTTATAAATTATATAAGTGTTGCTGGAAAACCTGACAAACAGGTGACAGATTTATACGCCTGTATAAGATTATTAGTTTTTCTTATGGGATTCAGTAGAAGAAAAGTAAAAACACGGCAACAATACATAATTTCTATGCATTCTGAGTGAAATACAATATCGTAAAACAACAGTTTTTTAAAACAAGCATTTCGGCTGTCTGCGGCATAGTGGCGCCATCGGGCCCTGTGCATTAAGCGACCTTTCCTGTACGGGGCTCCAATTACAACTGCCACCATTATCTGATAATGGCGGAGGCCCTGCCATTGGACTACATCGTACGACCCAGGACAATTCGCTTTTTGTGTGAGCTCCATATCATTTCCACTTCCTCATATGCCTGTGGATTAGGGAACCCAATAGGCGGGCCCGGATTAGAGGATTAGTGGATTTGGGTGGGATCACTCCGTAAAAAATAAAAGGGGAGCCCAGTCGGTTATAGGCCCTCGCCTACACTCTTAAAACAAACACTCCTAATTTAACTCAGTCTGAGTGAATTTCGCTCCTCCAGACTGGAAAATGCAGTTCTCCTTTTGGAGTGGATCCTTTGTGTGTTAAACCTCCGACAGGATCACTCCAAACGAGTGATTTTAACTCAGTCTGAGCTAATATGCATGCCTTTACGGTGTCGAAAATGCACTTCTCCAACTGGAGTGTATTTCACTCTTTTGTTTTAAGAGTGTAGCATGTGAAAGTTCCCAGGTTCGGGTCCGAGCATCGCCAAAACTACTGCCGACCTATAAACGGACCATGCAGCCAAAAATGTCCGACGAATAATATCCCATGTAAGGGAGTGCACGTTAAATATCCTTCTAAGTCCTAACGCTGCGTACGATGTCGCCCTTAACGGTTGCGTTGGGTGCCGATTCAGGTGTTGGCTCGTCACTTGACTGCGATTCTAAAATACGACGCCCGTCGTCAATAGCCCTCGTGTTGCTCTAGTGCGACGATTATTCGAAACTAACCTAACCGTAAAAAATAGGAAAATTTCATTTCTTTTCCTAACTCTTATTGTATTTATTATGAATTCGACAATGATTTTGATGCACCTTTGTTAGCAGATGCAGTGGTCAAAACTTATCTATTCATATTTTACTATATAAATAGACAAGAGAACGTTCATTCTAGAATTTGATCATATTTTAAGCTTATCTAAAGAACAATATATTATGATTAGCCTAGAAGCCGAGGGGCACAAGTGCAGTTTGTTTTAGTATTGGTGTTAACTGCACTACACTCTTAAAACAAAAGAGTGAAATCCACTCCAGTTGGAGAAGTGCATTTTCGACACTGGAAAGGAATGAATATTTACTCAGACTGAGTTAAAATCACTCGTTTGGAGTGATCCTGTCGAAAGTTTAACACACAAAGGATCCACTCCAAAAGGATAAGTGCATTTTCCAGACTGGAGGAGTGAAAATTAATCAGACTGAGTTAAAATCGCTCGTTCGTTTTAAGAGTGTGTATAAATAGGCAAGAGAACATACATTCTAGAATTTGAGCATATTTTAAGCATATCTAAAGAACAATACATTATGATTAGCCTAGAAGCCAAGGGGCACAAGTGCAGTTTGTTTTAGTATTGGTGTTGACTGCACTATGTAGTTGAACTGGAGTCAAATATTCTTGCGGTAAAGGATGCAAGCGAGTCTCTAATCGTATGTTTTGCTATCTAGCAAATGGTATGGGCACAATCTCTAATATCAGAGTCATACTTCCCTGTGAAAATTGTAAATTTGTTTTTCTCATTATCAATGTATAGTCGCCTGAAAACCTTTACTTCTAGGCTCCTCATATATATTCTCAGATTTAGTAACTTTCTAAAAGGTATAAAAGTTATTTATAAGCAATAATAGTTTATAGAGAAGTAAGAAAAAGAAAGAAAAAATAAATATTTTGTAAGTAAAAATTAAATAATCCTCTTCAGTTGCAAACTTCATATTTACTCAGAGTTTCTCACAACTTACATTTATAGCATTTAACTTCTCACACAAAATTACCAACTTCTAACGCCTTGCTATTGTTACAAGTACAATGTTTAAAAGAGGTTAGATGTTATCGTCAGTTTGGTTTTTAATAATATTGAAGCCGCAATAGAAAAATTTAAGTTACGCATAAACGTTTAAATTAGTTTTTTTTAATAAAAGAATATTCAAAAATTCCAAAAATAATTGGATTAAGAAAGAAATTTCGTTCCAACTATTTTAGTACAGATCTGATAAGAGAAACTATACCCCATTATCTCAAAAAGGTTAATGAGAAACAGCCGAAATCTGATAATGAAATCAATAAGTGAGAAACATATCTACGAACAATTAATTGGACATTTTTTATACCTTTGTTGCTGCTTTGTTAATTGTTACAGAAAAAATATTTAAAAAAAACACTAGGTCCAGGTTAGATTTGCTACCAAATAGTGTAGTTTTATTTAATACTTTGATGAAGCAGATGTATTTTAATTGCCAAAGTAAAGAAAAAATCAATGGAATACTTGTGATAGTTTAGTTTATTATCTATAGGCGATTAAATATTCTATTGTTATGTATCATTGCCTTAACTGTATCAAAATTAAAAGAAATAAGTTATGGTCATATTTAAAAAAAACACACTTAAAAATAGCATTTTATTACTTTAATATACTATAAATTTCAGTTAAATATATGGTTAGATATTTTTTAAATCTAACACTAAGTGTTCCAAGCCAATATTTTTATATTCGCCCATACCGTGTGTAACAGGTGTCTCAGTATTGTAATGAGAACAACTAAAAATTTCTAATATACTATTTTTTGTATTAAATGTATTCTGATGTACCGCTTTGCTCTAGTGCACACCATACACCCAAATTATTTCCTTACTAAAAAAACTAAGTTGACGAGTACCATATGTTCGCAACTATACAAATTATTATCACCGTATCATTTGAGTTAAATTTTTTGCTATTTAAGAAATATTTTTTCCTTCAAAATACTTTCCATGTGACAAAAGTTCAGCTCCACAAACATTTTTAAAAAATAAACTTGCAGAATTCTACTTACATAACCCTTAAAATAATTAACTTAAATTCTGAAAAAATAATTTTAATTAGGAATTGTAATTGTTAATCAATGGATTTCACGAAAAATGTTTTAATAGAAGATGTATAACAATATTTCCCCTATAAACTATAACTTATTATCCATTGGGTAGAAATTAACGAAACTAAATTTATTAAAAACTGCGTCTGCGAAACGTCTCTTTAAGACTAGAACCTTTTTGTTTCAAATCTTTCACAAATTATAACTTGAAACAAATGAACGATCGAAACCATCGATTTCTTCTTCATATATTTCTAAAGAAATGCGGTATAGTTATTAACTAAACTCAGAGAAATTTTGAATGTAATCACAGGATAGGTTGGGGTCTGCGTTAAAACTAAAAACTTTTGTAATTAAATTATCTGTTGAAAACTCCTTCAGAAGAACGTCGACGAGAAAAAAAAAGCAATCAACAAAAAGAAAACAAGCTCATCCTCAATTTAATAAATTTAATAAAGAAAATCCACTAAGACCAGGGATTAAAAAAAGCGATAAACATTTTTCCTTTTCTGATTATAATAAGAAAATGAAAAAATGATAAACCATGAACAAAAAAAAAATTGGAAGACTAACGAAAGAAGAAAATAACCAAGTGCGCAAGAAGAAAAAAAAAACGAAAATAAGAAAACGTTTTTAATTAAGAATGGAGTGCCAAACATTTTGTAACGACATTAAACTTACTAAGGCTTAAATCAATAATGGAACACCGCCGCCTTATATATTTTCGAAGAAGGGGAAAAAAATTTGGAAGTCAATACTTTCAAAAACTTCGTTATTATCAAAGCAAACGTCTCGATTAAAGTTTTTTTCTTCGTGTGGCCCTTTTTTTTTCTCCTTCTACTTATTGGGGTTAAGAAAAGAGATAAGCTTTTGCTACCAACTAGGTGAATAATTTGCCACTCATTGGCGAATGCTAGTGGGTTGGCATTCAAATTGTAAGAATTATGTTAATTCATCGCATTTTTATGAAGAATTATTTCATCGTCTATGGAGAGAAAAAAATTTTGACATTAAAATTAATTTAAAAGGTTTTTATTCAAATTTATATACACTATATTTTCTCAACTATTTATTGAACAGTATTTCAGTTAAAACGATTTTTGCCTTTCAAGGTTAAATATTTCATTGTCCTAACACTTAAATAATAACAAGAAAAATATAGTTTGAGTGAGTAAAATAAAAAAATATACATGAAAATTTAAAGGATATATGATTTTTTTAATATTATTATCTGAAACTAACACAGTGAGTAGCAAGTTTCACTGACCAAAGCTTCTCAGATTTGAAAACATTGATAAGAATGAAAACTTAAAAACGTAAAACTTGGAACCGTAAAAAATTCCTTTAACCCTCTGAGGGATAAGAAAATAAGCTGAAGAGTAAACTTGTTTTCACTGTATGAATATGAATTCTTATTTTTTTAATTGCAAACTTTTTTTTTACATTTTTCCAAACAATATATATAACTGTAGCAGACTATTATAAATGATTCATATATACTTCAATTTTTAAAATTTAGTAAATTTAAAAAATATATAATTTAAAAAAATTATGTGTTACTGGAAGACCTGACTATCAAGTGATTGGTTTATAAGCCGGTATAAAAGGGTAATGTTCACTTAACAAAATTGTTGAAAGAATTCGGCCACGTCCAAATCTGTTCCGAACTTAGTTGTTTTACAAATCTTTTACTGCATCTTAAAACTGAATTTTAAAAATGTTATTAATCATTGTTAACTTAAAAGTAAACTATTTGAATGAAAGAAACAGTTATCTTATATTTAATTCCAGATAATAAAAATTTCAAGTATATGAATTTTATAATTATATCTAACCACTTGGGCACAACTTGTTGCTAACTATTATGATCATTAAAAAAAGGTAATTATTTTAATTTAAATGGAGTTAATAATAGATTATAAAAAATAAACTAATTTATATTTAATGGAAAATAAAGCAAAACTCTCCCTTGAAATTAAAACTATATTATTGAAAGTTTTTACAATGAAAAACTAATTACCCCAAAAGGTAAAGAATCCCTTGTGCCATACAACAAAACATCCAACGACCTTCCCACACCTTATACAACCCAAAATATTGCAAAATTAATGAAGCGATTCCCGACGACGAAATAAAGCTATTGTACATCATAAATGAACTTTATTAAAGTGTACGGAATTCTTGCTCACCGCTCTTAATTTATTTTTAAAAGGTGGTCGGGAAAAAAATCGCCAAACCAAACAAAAGAACCGACCCCTTTTGTTTCTTCCATACAAATAAGATAAAGAAAACCGGCCAAAGTTGAGTATAGGAAAACAATCAAGAAATGAATGTGATAGAAATAATCTTACCATTATGTCGAGCCATTACCCTGCTTAATGCACTGTTCATTGGGGTTCAACAAAGCTAAGGGGGAGGGGGGGACTCTCTATACCACATTGCGAGGCAGCCAGCCAAGTATTTCGCTGGTGAGGATTAGTGCTAAACAAATGACTTGAATATACAATTATAAGGGTCAGTACCTACGAATAATTCGCAGTCATATTTCAGACGGGCTTTCTAAGCTGTTCTTGAAAACTCTTTCACTTCAAAATTAACTGCCTCATTTGTACACAGTAATTTAGTGCAAGCGGGAGGATTTTTTGTTCGTTTATTATTATTGTTGTTGCTGTTATAATTCTTTTTGAAAGAACTTTGGCGAATTTTTGTTCCCGAAGAATGAATAAAAAAATCAAAATGTTGTTTTAAGTTCGCGGAAGCTTAATGGTTTAAAAATGCCTCTTAAGCATACCCTTTTAGTGTTGGGGGTGTTGTGTTGGTATTTTTTGGATTAAGAAGATCATGAAAAAGGAAGAGAAACGTGTAAATGATTGTTCTTTCTCACTGTTATTAACATTAATTTTCTTTGCTCTAGGAATATGTATTGATTATAGTTTTAACAAATAGATTTTTTTTAATTAAATAGATTTCCTAGAAAACAATATTTCCTTTATTGAACAATATTTTTTTTTTGTATTTCAAAATCTACATATATAAAAGAAAGTCGTATTATTACACTATTTATAACTGAATAACGGCTCAACTGATTTGGCTGAAAATTTGTGGGGAAGTAGCTTAGAACCAGAAGAAGGACATAGGATGCTATTTATTCAAAACCAAACAAGTGTAGGAGGGCAAAACGTGAGTCAATTTTCCCATAGGGTATAGCATTGTAAGATTGGAATTTATATATAAATATATTTTTCAATTTAAAGAAATTTCAGCGCGTTCGGCGTAAATGAAAATTAAGAAAAGAAAAAAAAGAGCACGATGGTTTAATTTTCCAAATTGTTATTTGAATATCAGTATTTCATTTGATTTTAAGTCTTCTGATTTTTTTTATGGTGGATCATATTTCCTCAAATTTGGAAACATAACTGAAATCTACTTAATTTCATTGATATTTGCAAATGGGATGAAATGAAGATACGGAGGAATATATTCGGCATAAATAAGGAATTTTTAATTGAATACCCTTCATGATACATATATAAAGTTGCATTTGATTGTTGCGATGCATTGTTACTGAAAGCAAAACTTCCTGGAATCAAAAGAAAAATTTAAAAGGACCTGTGCGCATGGAAATTGTGAAGTTAAGAGTTAATTTTATAATTGCAAAAAAAAAAATCAAAATCTGAAATATTGTTCAAAGTCGAATGGTAAGTATGCATATAAAATGAACTACTCAGTTCAAATATTGTGATAAATTGATCCCATAAAACATCTTGGGCAGCTAGTTGAGATTACATCTTGTTTTAATCTCACCAAATTGTCACACTTCATAACTCATAGAAAGTAACGTTTGAGTAATCGAGTTAGCTTCACCGAATATTAATATCGGCTTGACGTGATCTATTCCTGTTGCTGAAGGCAAACCTCCTCAATCTGCAAAAGGAACAATTCCCCTTGAGGGCATGATTTTTCGAATCTAAATTCATCAGTTTTATCGCTTTTTACGAGTAAAAAGGGGATGAATCTTAAGAGTAAAGGGGGGTAGAAAAACGTTAAAAAAATGAATCGAAGTGCCTCGGGTTTAAACGAGGGGGGAAGAGGGGAGAGGGGTTTACCCCCACTTTGTTGCAGGGTTTCCCCCTGAACAGTAATTTGCAAAATAGCGAAGGTCCATTAATTAGATTTGCCATGGGTCAGTGGAATCAAGAACAGTAAGAGACAATGATGAAACGAAAGCGTTGGAAGCGAAAGAAAAGGGGTGAAAAAATGTAGCAAGGGGTCCAAAGATAACAGTGCTAAAAGGTAGATCTCAGCAAAGAGCATTAAGTGAGGATTTTTCGATTACAGGATTGCCATTTCCTGGCGAAATATCGCCAGTAAATTACGTGGAAATAATGGAAATTACTTGTGGTTGAAGTTAACTGTGAGATTCTTTTAATTAGCTGTTAATAAGCTTTATGATATCTCTTAGTCAGTTAAAGGCGAAGTTTTCTTACAATACTTACAAGTAAAAAAGAAAATGCAGTATTAGGAATTACAGTATTTAAGAGTGTATTCATTTATTTTAATTTGATTTTGAAATGTATTGTTAAATTACAAAAATGAAATAGCACCGTCATACGATGGAAGAAATGAAATTTTGCACGATATTTTTTTTTTAAATAAACCAGTCTATGATAATTTCTGCGAATTCCTGGCTCACGGTTAACACAGTTCTATCAATCAAGGAAAGAATATTGAAAGAATAAAATACAATTATAAAAGCTGATGATTGTAAGCTGACGAAAAAAAATGTCATACCATAAAAGTACCTGTATAACCTATCTGTAAAAATTATGGATTACTATTTTTCTATAAAAAAAATCTCAACCTAATTCTTAATTACAAATATTCAAACGAAGCATGTAGGATTTTTTAATGTATAACGGAAAAGATACATATTTTTTTTGACTGGACATTCTTCTTTCATTCAAAAATATAAATGGTATCCAAGCTTAACTGTATGGTCCTTCTGTTTCTTGCAAATCATCTCAAGTTATAGAAAAATTTAAACTATAATTTGAAATACTAGCTAGACAATTAAACTTATTTCTGTATATTTAGTTTAATGGTCAACGTTTCCCTGGATATAGATAATTTGTATTTTGTGTGCAAAGCTGGTTTAGAGATTTCATTCCTAAAATATTAATTATATAAATTCTGACTTCCAAATTTTAGATACATTTTAAATAACCTTTCATATTTTGGCATTACATCTCCCGAAATTTTCCTTAATTTTGACGATTCCGTTACTGGCAAATGCTCTGAGTTTTCGTTTCCTCAAAGTGAGGGGAAATTTGAATCGTCATTTTTATGAGGATTTGACTGTCTTCTTATCTAAAGAAATATTTCGTAATTTTTGAGCATGTGAGTACAACAATGAGATTCAGTTTCCTCAAAATCAAGGTACAGAATCGTCAAATCACGATCGTAAAAGTGAGGATTCGCGTTTACTCAAAAGTCACGTGATAGTTTGACGAAACAATCCTTAAAATTAACGAAATGAGGCTTAAGGATTCATGAATCGTCAAAAATGAAAGTTATTTCTGAGAGTGTGCATTCCTAAAAAAAATATATAAAATTTTGCAGTAAGAATTGATATATGTTTTAAATAACCTTTCATATTTTGTGCATTACATTCGTAGCATATTAATTTAAAATTTCGTAATCTGTTTTGGTTTCGAAGATCTGGTATTAAAAAATTTTCCAGCTGAAAAGATTAGACCTGTCGATAAAAAATTATTCTTATTTATTATTTTTTGTAAATTTACTGTAACTACAGGTGAACAATATTTTAACAAAAGTGTTCCAGATCAAAAACAGACAGTAATATAACATAAAACATTTAAAACGTTTTGACGCATTTTCAAAAAAAGGAATATCACGTATATTGTTATGATTCAATTGTTCCTTACACTCTAAAAAATGAATGCACAAAAACGAAGAATTTTTCCTTAATTTTGACGATTCGTTTACTGGCAAATGCTCCGAGTTATCGTTTCCTCAAAGTGAGGAATTTGAATAGTCATTTTTATGAGGATTTGAATATTGTCTAATCGAAAGAAATATTTCGTCATTTTTGAGCATGCGAGTACAACAATGAGATTCAGTTTCCTCAAAATCAAGATACGGAATCGTCAAATCACGATTTCGCGTTTACTCAAAAATCACGTGATAGTTTGACGAAACAACCCTCAAAATTAACGAAATGAGGCTTGAGGATTCATGAATCGTCAAAAATGAAAGTGTTATTTCTGAGAGTGTAGCAATACACAAAATCAATGCATAAAAACATTCACATCGCTTCCATTTTTGTCGCCAATCGCAGCAACCCTAGCCGTTTGCCCCTCGGGTCCAGACTTCTTCAGAAAGATAGCCGATTAAAGAGAAACGAAGTGATTTCTCATAATTATAAAAGGTACCTCTGAGCGCCTTTCCTTAATTTAGGGGAGCGGAGAGGGCCAAGGCGTTATCTCCCGCGCAAAGGAACAAAGGCTCCGTTATCGCAGCATACACAACCCCACCGCTATTTTCTTCAAGCTTTTTTCACAGTTTTTTTCGCACCGCAGTCATGAGACACACTGTCAGGTTTTGCCTGTTCATTTTTCACAAAAACTGTCAAACTTTTATTCGATTGGTGATTTTTTTTTTATATCTGCAGTCTTTGATCTCCTTTTGGGGGTATTAATGAGTTTTTCTCTATTTATTTTGGATTTTTTTTATTATTTTTTGTGCCCTGTAGATTTTCTCTCTCCCCTTTTTCTTTTGAATTTTTTTATTATTTAATACTCCCCCCTCCTTTAATCGCTATGTTAAGAATTCGCACGAAACTTCCGGACTTTCGCGATGACATAAATGCAGCGTGCCTTTTTTAAAAAGAACAGCGGTTATTTAAATTAAGTATAGGCTGCAAGATACTTTTTTTATATCGCGAGTCGATCGCGTAAAAGACTATAACGGTATCTTTAAATTGACGCGATAAAAAGTGGTAATGAAAATTTCGATAGACTCGCTTTTTGTGACATAGTCTTTCTAAAGCGACGCTTAAACTTAAAAGGTTTATGAAGAGTTTAAAGCGATTTAAAAATTTGTAGAATAATAGCGGACTTGCATTATGGAACGCGTAAAACATCGTTCTGGAAAAATAATTCATACTTAATAGCTAAAAAAATGCTCTTGCATTCTACAGAATTTTTTTTTTATATATTCCTAAAGGTGATTACTAAGCACCTTGTTCAAAAATAAACAAAATGCTAGATAAAAGATATTAGACATTTCTTTTCGGTAACAACTCAATAATTGAAAGCACGAAGCCACTTATCTTAGTTATATTTTTGTAACTGCTTTTTAGAACTCTCTAATTTGTCCTTCTCAAATAATTATATATATTTTTTTAATGTTTAAAATTAGAAATTGCCTAACATTTAATTCGTAGAACAGTATTTCTTGAAATGGCTTTTTCTTGAAAATAGCTAAAATTTGAATCGTATGTTTTGTGTACATTAAAATATTACTTTAATAAAAGTTTTTTAATAAGTTGCAAAATAAGCTAGAGGAAATTAATTTTAATATTTTGATTTACTTCAGAATATTATATCTACAGTGTTTTAAAGAAAAATTAAATATCTTGACATTATAAAGGCCTTTTGAAATGTCTTGCTCACATTTGTATCATTATGTAATGTCATTTAAATATGGCAATATTTACTTTTGAGAATTACTTTTATGAGGATAAAAATTCCTATAAAACTTAGGGAATCACAGCAGCCGTACAGTTATTTAAGAAAAATGTGCAGTTTAAGACATTTCTAACCAGAAAAGAACCCTTGGCTTAGTTTACTATATTTAAGAATATCCAGTCAGATAATATTATAAAGAAATATTGAAAAATTAGTGCTTTTTTTTTAAATTCAATTCTATACTTTTTTAATCCACGTGTTTTGAAATGTTATCTCCACGACAAGCTTTTCACATTTTGAAATCAGCTAAATATGTTACTCTTGACATTATTTTTATTATTATTATCATTATGGTTTAGTTCATACCCTCTATGAAGCATGACTAAGAAGGGTTTGGAACATCTGTTTAACTATAAATTTAGATAATGTGAGTATTGCTGCTAAGATTGAGAATAAGAAAAACCTACAACCGAACCAGAAGCTCGTCAATCACAATTTCAATTGTGAAGAATTTTATGTTTATGCATGTTAGATAACACAGTCCCAGAAGTATTTAATCTTTTAAAAGACATTGGAAGTTTAAATTGGACAGAAGTCATTCAAAATATTTAATAAACCCTTGCTGCTATTTTTAAATAATAAGCATTAAGAAAAGATCTGCATAAAGGCTACAAGTAAAACTAAAAATGGAAAACGCAAAATATTAAAAAAGTAAGTAACAATTGAATTAATTTTTTCCGAAGCCCTATAAGTCATAATTTTATCAAAATTGAATTTTGATATTAATAAATTCATCGTAAGTAAACAAACATTCTGTGAAGAAATCACTTTAATCCAGTAGTTTGCACAGACATTGGGAGTAACCGAATATAGCAGTTTTTTTTTTACGCTTTCAAATTGCACTAACGCATCCACCACAAAAGATTAAATTTTTTCTCAGTAATTTCAATGCAAGGTTGTTATTAAAACAGATTTTTTTTCAATTATTCCGAAAACTATGGTTCGTGGGCTTGTGGAATTTTTGAAACAATTGATTCATTTTTTTTATTTCAACTAAACTTTCACATTTCCTTAGCCCTCATGAAAATCTAGTACTATGTTTGTTCAAACAAACCAATCCATTTTTTCCTACCCACTCGATTTTTAAATTATTAAGGTTTAGCGATTAGGTTTTATTCTTGAAAGATTGACCCTTCTGGTCACAGAAGGAACCATTTAATAGAGGGTAAACCTGAATTTAAAAAAAAAAATTTCCGTAAATGCACTGAACTTCGGTATGACTCGTATAGGCAACTAAGTGCAGATAAAGTTTCTTCAAACATGATTCGTCTTGTAATGAGTTACAAGTCAAAAATATCAATTAGCATAAATACAAAAGCTTGATTTTCGATGGAACACGCATTCGTAACACTGGTCTTACTACCGGGATAGTAAAATTATAAACAAACATCAAAATGAGATTTAAAATTAGAAGGTGTCCTTGCGATATTTTTAAACTTATTTTACATTCAACATAATGAAACAATACAATCCCTGGAAACAACATCCCTTAGTTGCTTGACTCGCACAAGTCTCCGTCTCAGCCATAGATCAGTTTAAATCAAGCGGGCGGAAGAACAAAAAAAAATCAGCAAATGCTAAAAACGCCATATTTCAAAAGACAGGGCTGCTCTTTTTCTGCTCTTTTGCATGATCGTGGCGGAAGACGCAATTGCTTCGGACGTCCGTGTGTTCCGACGATTATCAATGCAAAACTTGGTGGCGAATTGAAGCGCGAACAGCTCCCCTCGTTGGCTTGACAAAAATGTAACTAGCACCGTTTATTTCGCGTAATGGTCTAATGAGAAACTGACATATGAATGTTTAGTTAGAATCCCACTTGAGTTACTTTAATTATTGTTGATGTGCGTCGATTTTTTTAAAACCACTGTCAAGTGACAGGCATCGAACGTTGCGTAACGTTTTGATAAAGCTCATGCTGTTGAACCATGGCAGCTCTAATGTAGATAAATCCCTTCAACCCGAAGAGTTTTTATGCAAAGTTTTTTTGCTGTTTATTACAAATAGTGAAGTCTAAGAATGATTTCAATCGGAGGATCTCCTAATTATAAGGTCAATACCTACTATTCGAGCACACCAACCCATAGAAATTACGAAATTTACGCATCTCTTATGCCCTTAAAACACTTCCAAAATTATGTTTATTTAAATATTCATAACAATTTTCGATACATATGCAGCCTTGTCAAGCCACCAGAGCGAGCTCTTTTGCATTATCTCCAGAGCACAGAGAAAAATTCCGTCGGCTGACGCCAGTGAAGTTTGAAGACACGGGGCGAAATGAGGGGGAAAAGAGAGAGCCAGACTTTCATTAATTTTGTCAAACGCCGGAGAACGGTGTTGTCGGCCCCCCACAGCCTTGCTTTCCCCGAAGGCCCCCCTTCTCAGGCAGGGGCGAAAGGGCTGCCTCAAAACTCGAGCCCAACGCCAACTTTAAACAAACCATGCCAAAGTTTGTTAAGAAATGTATTTTCTTTTTGTATTGGTAACTGAAGAAATTCCCCAAAACCAAAATAGCATGAGTTTCTAAGTTTGATTCGATTAACAGAAATCGAAATAAAAAAATAAAGTCAAAACGACACCAGTTCATGGTAGAAGAGAATAACGATAGTAGAGAAGCTGGTGTTTGAAGTGTTTAAAAAGCATTAACAATGCGTTATGTCATTGCAATTTTAAACAAGCCATGCCAAAAGGTATACTTAAAATTATATTCTATATCAACATCTGTGAAATATTTGTATGCATATCTCAAGAAACAAGATAAGAATCCACTTTTAAGATTTTTTTCGATTAATAAAGAGTTCGAAATATCAAAGCGATCAAAATAAAGTGAAAGTTCAAAATTGAAGAAAAAATAGTCAAAATGACACCAATTACTAGGTAGAAGAAAATAACAATATAAGCTGGGGTGTGAATTATTAAAAATGTATTGTCATTGAACATTAAGACCATAGCCAAGAGAAACCATTATTCAAAAAGTTTTCCGATGTAGTTTACCAAAAATATAAAAAGAAACAAAATTAACAAAAAATATAATCCCTTCTACGAACAATTTATGTAGGACATAAGTCACATTCTAAACCAATTTTAAAACTTAAAAAATTAGAGTTTTTATTTGGTAAGAAAGGTATTAATAAAAAACTCCAATGGGTTCATAATTGTCTTACAAAATGGAATATTTTATCAGTTATAAAACGTAAAACAGTCGTAAGATGTCAAACAATTTCATCTCGCCACAATAGAGTCCAATCTTTTTTAAACATGCTATCTCTTAAAAGAATAAATTATCATTTAGATTTAGGATCTGTACAGTAAATAGTCTACTTTGTCAGAATTAAAGTTATTTAATACATTAAAAGGATTACCCAAAATTATCACAGCAATATAAGGTTTTTAATTTGTAATTTACAATAAAATTTATTTTAATAAATAATCTTATTTCGCTATAATATTTTTTTTAATGTAAACCTTACCACACCTAGCTTGAGTTACAGTTTTATCTTGTCATAATATGAAGGATTTCAATAAGATAGAGCGTCTCTTTGTATGTAACTAAAAAGACAGTTTTATCGATGAATTAAAAGATTAGGAATAAACAACAGGGATTTTTTTTTTCAAAAAATCCAGAAACTAATTTTATGAATAAATAGGAAATTTAAATTATATAATTTCAGAAAAAATGAAGTTAAACAAGAAAATGTTTAAAAAACAAATAAAATTCTACAAATCAAAGATATTTCGCCAAATCTAACAACACTGGTTGCTCGCAGCTCCAAGCCTTTCTTTCCCAGAGGACTAAAATGTGTTTAGTTTTCGATAGGAATTGTGGAAGGCAAAGACGTGAAATTTAATGCAATTTTATTCCGTGTGGATTTTAAGCGTCGCAAACTCGTCGTGTTGCTAACGTTGATAATTCGTCGAAAGAATGAAATTTGTTTGAGATTCGGAAGAATCGAAGTAGGGGGGAAATGGGGGTTCTGGGAAAGGGGGGTATAAGGGACCTCCCAGGTCTTATTTATTCCAAAGAGTCTTTCAATTTGTAGGGGGTAACGAGTGAACAAAAGTGACATTTTATAAATGAGCAATAAGTTATTTTTATTCTTATGGACTGATACCCACGTTGTTTCGGCTAAATGAACAACGTTTACGATAGGGATTTCAAACATTGTTAATAATTTTAAGTCACTAAATTCATTAATAATATGGCTAGAAATATTTTTGAAAGTATGTACAGTTTCTTAAAAATTTAATTATAGATGATTTAAGGATCAATTAAATTTTCAACTAATATTTTCAACTTCATTTTAACTAAAACAATCTAAGACATTCTTATCATTTGTATAAATTGCATCGGAAACGTAGCTGAGAGAGAGTGGCTAAGGAAATATTAAACAAATGTATTATCTATTACTACTGATATATATCAGTATTAGTGAAACAGTTTGCTGCTAAAAATAGGCGATACTAATAATCTGATAATTTAAAATATTAAACCGTAGTCAACTTATGACGATAACAAAATCAGTTCAAAGTCTACCTTACACACTCAGATTAATAAACTTTTATTGCAAATTATTAGTATTAATCGTCTTGTTGTTCAAGCGGCCCCATTATAAAGTAGAAACAATGCAAATATTTCATAGATGTTTAGTTGATTAGATATTAGAAGTCAGTGATAGTCCCTATTCTGTGATATACTAAATATTTAAGATTCAAACGGTCCAAGATGGTTTGAACCGATAATGCTGAAGCATCCAAATGTCGAGTCAGACGTTATATTTTCAATAAATGTACAATGATTTACATTAACTATTCATTTACTTCCTCGATTCAATGAAACACGGGCATATTCAACACATTAGCATCAGAGAAACATTTTTATTGGGTGAAATATATGCAAGTGAAATTGTAGTTAATATTCTAGTTAAAAACTAATGCTTTACAGGATATTGCAAATACTGTATAACTAATCAATATACACTGAAAGCATGTTTTGTTTATAATGTATAAAAATAGTTATAATATACACTTACTTTTTTGTAGAATCCGAGGTTTATTTATTGATACACACACGAAAGTGCAATTAAAATTACTCAATGTTTATCGTACACGTTAACAATTGGTTTATGATTATGAACATTTCCGGCTACCTATTTCTAGCCTCAAAGATAAGCTGTAACACAGCCATATACAACTCGCAATTTTGAATTGTGGTCAAATGGCGAGGTAAACACCTGAGCCTGTATCCTACGCTACTTTTGAGCTAAGATATTAAGAATTTGATTTTAAATAAAAACTAGGAAAATTTAAAACCATAGTAAATAACGGTATAGAAATTCTCTGGCTAACTTTTGTTTCATTTAGTTTGGTTAATTATTTAGGGAGCTCCTTGTCCGAGGGTATGTTTTGCTAAAAATTAACTAAATCCCCGAGTATACTGGGACATACTTTCTCATTGGTGGTGGCATTTCTGAATTGGAATCGTATGACGTCGTTCACGTTTAGTTTTTTTGTGCCAGCTCAGGTGTTGACGAAGGCATTTGTTCGTGAATTAAAATTACAGGTACTGGGTGGGTTATAAAATAACGCTCGCTATTCGGCGTGGTCTGTAGCTAAATGAATAATCCAAATGCAAAAAACTTTGAGACACTTACTTATCAAGAAGGGGGGAAAGAATGGAATCATAAAGAACTAACTTGTCACTTGATCAGAGTTCTAAATTACGAGGCGTAATTGGATGTGTTGGCCGTAATTAGCCCTAATTGACTATGCCTCGTAATTTAGAACTATGGTCAAGGGACGGGTTTCTTTTTTATGATTCCATTCTTATTCGAAAAAAAGAAACTCGTCTCTTGACCAGGGTTCTAAATTACGAAGCTTTATTAGCTGTGTTCGCCGTAATTGGCCATAATTGACGACGCCTCGTAATTTAGAACCCTGTTCAAGAGACGAGTTTGTTTTTTTATGATTATTCTTTTTTATGATTATTCTTTTTATGATAATTTTTAGGATTCCATCTTTTTTATGATTCTATATGACAATTCTATATGACAAAAACCAACTGCAAAATTCCAATTTTGATAATAATGACTAGAAAACTAATAAAAATATTTCAAAATAACCCTTTTTAACTATGATTAATTTTTCAAAACAATTTATTAGTATTCAGTACTAATATTATTATTCTTTGAATACTGCCAAAAACGTAATTTCACAAAAGTTAATAACCTCACTCTTTAATTTTGAATACACTTTTACTACTGTCATCTATGAGGATTATTAGTAATTAAAACTTTAAAAATGAAATGTAATAGATGAAAAAAACACATATTTGTCTTGGAGGAGCTCTAATTTAATAGAATAAAGTGGATTATGTTACTTGTTACCAAACGGTAACAGTATGCATTAGAGGGTTAATGATTTTGCAACTAAAAGTAAAGGATAAATTCTTGTTTCTAATTGTAGCAGGATAGGTTAATAACTGCCTTAAAAAAATATTTCTATGAATTCATCTGCACATAACTAATCCGATTAAATTCTAATTGTAGGACGCATATCGACATCATCTCGGCTTCTAAGTGTTAATATCCACCCAATATATATATATTTTTTAGCTTTTGTCTTTACTACATCTTTCTCTGCGAAAAGTCAAATAAGAAATGATATTCCCCAATGGGCTTTCCAAGACTGATATCTTCTTCTACGCAGTACGTCAAGCGTTGAATACAAACTGTCAACAAATGCCAAGCCAGCTTACTCTAAGCGGCTTACCAAATAGATTAACTACCTCCCGCAGCGATGTCAAAGAAGCTGACTTTTTGGCTTTCGACTTTTGACTTCGGTTTCCTTTGAATTTTTAACTGTTCCTGAATCGCATTTAATATATATGTTTATTCAGCTAAAATCTTAGTTTTAAAAGTGTCAGCTTTTATAGTCAGTGGTAGGCTACTGTATACTGCTTTTATGCATGTTAGTTAGGCATGGTATATTCCATAGTATTATTGGTAATTTCACAGCAAATAGCAAGCAAAGCCATTGGGTTGTAGAAAGAGACCACGTATTAGCGGCTTTCGGATAAGAAAGTGCGGACTTTATTATCATGCAGTAAGGTTCGAGAGATTATCGAACTGTTGAAAGGATTAAAATGCTGTTGAAAATATTATTGTGCTATAGCTTAAGTATAGATGCAGAGTAGAGATTATAGCAATCCCAAGATAGTTTTTAACTTGCAATTGGACGAAATCTTTTGATGAAATCATTATGTCATAATGTGCCTTTTATGGACAAAATTTTAGAAAATTAAACTCTCTCTTAAACATTATAAATGGCCGTAAAATGCGTAATAGGGTTAGCTGCGAAAATGGTCCTTCACTTAACCCCCAATTGCGTAAAGTTGTCGGAACTTAATCTAAAAGGTCCGACAATTAGATCAACCTTGCTTTGCCTTTTGGTCTGTATTGCTGGTCGGCAATTCTTGTATTTGCAATTGACGTTAGTATGTTATTTAATAGTAAACAAAATAACATTTGTCGGTAGCTATAAATATTAATGCCTCTAAGGGATTATTTTTGCTTAAATTATAAATCAAAACTAACTTCCGATTACTATCATCCCAACGACTTGTTTCCCCAACAAATACAATAAAAAAAATCCAAACTTAAAATTTCACAATTTTCAAAAGCAAGACTAACTCTACCCCATCCAGTGATGATCCAGCTAAACTCCATTGCAACAAAGTTGAAATTCGAGGGTAATTAAGTCCGCATTTAAATTGCAAGTTTTCACTTTTGCACCTGAAAAATGCGGCGAAATAAGTCGCTAATTACTGAGTGGACTTGTCAGGGTCATCGTAACGCTATGCTGACAGCAGTCGAAGCAGAGGCATAGCAGTCGGATGTCATTTGCATAGTCCCTTTGTCTATGGACCGGACCCTACTTTCACAGGAAAGAGGGTCCAGTGGGGGAAGCGAGTATAGGTTCTTTTTCGTAAGTAGTTATAGTTTGTTTAATGTATTCATTAAAATGTATTGTGACATAAAACAGTTTTAGTTCTCGCATTGATGGTATACACTCTTAAAACGAATGAGCGATTTTAACTCAGTCTGATTAATTTTCACGCCTTCAGTCTAGAAAACGCACTTATCTTTTTGGAGTGGATCCTTTGTATGTTAAACCTCCGACAGGATTACTCCAAAAAGAGTGATTTTAACTCAGTCTGAGATAATATTCACTCCTTTCCAGTGTCGAAAATGCACTTCTCCAACTGGAGTGGATTTCACTCTTTTGTTTTAAGAGTGTATGATGGATTTTATTGAGGTTTTATGGTTTTAATGGAATTTTTTCCATCCTGTATAAAACAATCAAATTTATGCAACACTTTTAGAAAAGGAAATATCTAAATATTTTAAAATTAGATGATTTGACAACACTCCTGACGATGGCAAACATATGTTTTAGTAAGGAATTTGCAAGAAATTTAGCAAGTACTATGGAAATTCAGGAACATTTCAATTAAAAATAGCATTTTAATAAAAACAAAAATACTACTAAAACACGTTTTACACTTAAAATAAACACATGTTCTTTATCATTTGAAATACTAAATGAATACCATCAAATTGTTGTTCCTTTACCATCCTCACCACGAGTCAATAATGCAACTTGGGGGAGATTTTACTCTTCAAAATGAAGAATACAAAGTTGGAGAGTGTGTTCAGCAGAAACTTTCGTTGCAGTGACCGCTGTACTTCTGTACAGTACTAATTGCCTGTACGTAGGTCATATCTACGGTATGGTGTGTCGAGCCTTAATGAGCCTTTCTTTATTTTGTTGGAAACATTGTGGGCAGCCAGTCGCCCTTGTAGGAAGAATTTTAATAAAGGGAATGAAAGTTTTACCTTTTGAGAGTAATTTTGGTTTTAAGTAATTTCTGATGTAGAAAAATGCTACAGTTCACAAACGAAAAATATTTTTACAGAAATATTCAATCATAATATAGGATGGATGGATGTTAGGGTTATATGGCCCAAGGGAAAATAAGGCCATACTGCGCCAAACACTAGGTCTTATATAAAAAGGTTTAAAATATTTTCTAAAAGGTACACAAAACAAGTTTTTAAACAAAAATATTAGACACCTAGAAGATCAACAACAGGCTTTTCTGATTAGATGGCTAAAATGAATAAAAGTCAATCATAGTATAATTTAAAAAGAATTAGTAGTTTAATCTTAAATGAATTAACACACATATTCATATTCCAAATATATTGCATAAAAGATTTCATTTTTCAGATTCTTTCAGATTTTTTTTCAAAAACAAATTTTAAATACCACGTGCTGTGAAAACGTGTTTTTAATATATCGTTCATAACTATTTTTACGTAAAATCATACTTTTAAACTAGTTAGCCCATAAATTATGAAAGAAAAAAATTTCAAAAGGTCAATGACTGTAAAAAATAATTTCTAGAACACCCACATTTATTTACGAACACCTTTTACCCACACATTTATATAGGCTCTAGTTCCCACAAAATATTAATCACTTATCTTCCATAATGTTATACACTTTTTTTTTCTTTGACAAACTGCAATTCATTCACGAAAAGTTTTTACTTAACGTATTACTTACCTAAAAGAATTCAATTGGATTTGTTTCAGAATGATCTTAGACCCTGCTTGAAAAACATTGTAGCACAAAATTATAAAAAAAAATGTATATGACAAACAAACCAGAAAAAATAAACTGACAATATTTTATCTAGTGTAAGTTTAAATACAGAATAGTTTTTAGAAATTCATTCAACAGCTCTAGAGTGAAAAAGCCTATACCATTCCTCCTAAAAAAAAAATTCACAGTCTAACCATCATCCCAACCGAAATAAGTTGGTGTAAATCCCATATCCAAACTTAAATGCAATTTAAAGCCCCCGGAAAGTTATCGACTGGAAGATAGATTGTCCATCGAACTGCAGACTGCACCCAGCGCAATATAAGGCTTTATTAAAAGCGGAGGGACGAATGCAACGAATTCCATCACCTTCCACGAATTTGTCCTTCCCTCGCCGTTATCGAAAAGAACGAAAACTCCTCAAGCAAAATTGATCTGTCTACAAGAGGGGCACTTCGTAACGGTCAATAAGCTTTTACGCAGTTTAATATTCAGGGCTATCAAACGCCCCTTTACAAAGGTCTGCCTATTCTGGCTGTTGAGTGCTATATGCGGGGTTCTGAACTTTATGGGGCACGTTATACCGCAATATGGGGCATTTAGGGCGACCTGGCCTG
Organism: Hylyphantes graminicola; assembly: GCA_023701765.1. Taxonomy (NCBI): domain Eukaryota; kingdom Metazoa; phylum Arthropoda; class Arachnida; order Araneae; family Linyphiidae; genus Hylyphantes; species Hylyphantes graminicola. Next base: position 12,761,641 of record CM043122.1, read on the forward strand.
TTGTCGGGCTAGCATGCTATCGGGTATTTTATCGCTTTTAAACAAGCCCTCTTACTCGATTGAATGAGAGGGTTATGGGAGGCTTGAGGTTGATTTTCCCCACCCTGTTGTTGTTAAGAGCGGCAGTCAAATAAATTGAGGCGCTTAAAAGGATTTCGTGGGTATTTCCGACGTTGGTCACACGCCGTTTGTTTAATATGGGTGGAGTTATTATTTATTGGGATCAATTTGGTTTTAGGTGTTTGTTTTCTAAAAGATTTTTTTTATCTTGGTTTTGTTTCATTTTATTAGAGAAATGTCATGTTTTTAATATTATATATTTTTTATTGCTGATCAAATTCTTAATAAGTCTTTTTTTAAATTTAAATATTGAATACATTTATTTTTTAACGTATTTTGAGTGACTGAAGTTTATTCAACATTTTTTTATGACAATTGATCTTGGGATCATAGAATCCTATCATCAATATTTAAACAAAAAGAAACAATATTAAATTGCCATTTCTACTAGACAAATCCCAGAATGCTTACATTGCAAAATGAAATGTCTAATTTAAGAAAAAAAAGTGTCTTAAGGGGATGGCAACTTGATTAAGAGGCGAAATTGTGTCGAAAAATTTCAGACGCTTGTGACTTGACGTTTATGCATCTGAAAATGGAATTCCTATCAGACATTTCTTACATTTTATCTAAAATATCTAAATATAACTGCACTGAAAAAAATTTGGTGGAACGGACCCTTTAAAAACTCGGAAGTGGCTGATGTACTACGACCATGTTTACAGAGTAAAGTTCCACCAATTTTTTTCAGTGGGAAACTTTTAATTAAATATTTATATATGACAAGCTCATTCAATAAAACTTCACTAGAGTTGACAAAATTTTAAAAAAATTGCGGAATATTATTTAGATAGAAAAAATAAAAAATTTGAAACATTCTGCAAATTGAAAAAGTTATTTTACAGAATAGCTTTCTGAAATTACTGTAGAATATGAAGTTAAAATATCAAACAAATCCTAGGAAACCTCCTTTAGGAAACTTTAAGGCAGAAAGATTTGCTGAGCACAAATATTGAATCTTGATTGAAAATAAGCTTTAAAACAGGTAGCTTAAATTAATAAAAGTGAACAGTAGTAAAATGCAAACCAACTTATAAAGTTACTGTCGAGAAATTTTGTAGTGAAAGCTTGTGTCGACTTTACTAACCCCTTTCAGTTTTAAAAAAATATCCGTTCTATATAGGTATATTTTACACCACCTTTTTGGAGCATTTATTTTCACTTTCGGAGGAGTTCACAACCTAATGCATACTAAGAAGAAACTTCACTCTAACGTGATACTCTACAATGGCTTGCTGCAAAAGAAGAGAGAAGGTGGGCTAATGTACCTCCATGAGCGAGGATGCATAATCTGTGAAGTACTGGACAAGATTTCATGGAGATCCAGATCTAATATCTTTAACAAAAAACTACACATTCCACAAATAACCTTCCTGAATAGGGATTTTTAATCAAAGTTTTAAAAAACAGTTATAATTTTTTTTTTAATAGCCAATGAAGAATCTACGGCACGTTTTGTATATTTCGAGTATTATGCTTTGTATTATAAATTTGACGTACATTTCTCTATGCTGAATACAAAACTTTCAAGTTACCCTGTTGACAATAAAAAGTGAAACCATTAACGATTCTTTTTGCTTAGAAATTTTGTTCAAGTCCGAAATGTTTTCTCATGAAAACATGCAGTATTATGTATTTCAAAGTAATTACTTTTTTTCTACTTAATATTCAAATTTAAACAACAATTTAAACTACTTTTTACTTTTTATGTTCTTCAAAATTCATATTTTAATGCTATCGGTACGTTTAATATTATTGAAAATTGCAGAAGAATCAAAAGCGGAATAATTTTGCTCTTAAAAATTTGTTTTTAATGGATACATATGATTCACTGAAAAACTGACTAAGAAACGAATTAGTAAAAAACAATACAGATAGTGTCAATCACTATTAATTTGCATTATGTGTAATTATTCTCATAATTTAAATAAAAATAAAGTTTAAATGCAATTCTTCTTACGGCACAACAAAAGATTCACACCAAGAATATTTTTTATACATATACATTTAGATTTTGGCATTTGAATATAACACAAAAGGCCAATGAACAACAACTGTCATTTCTAATAATAGTTTTGTATTTTTAATCTGGTCTAATGAAAAGTCAAAGTGTCTAAAACTTGATCAGAGAACACTAATTACTTCAATTTTGAGGGTCCAGAAAGCTCGAGCAGAATTTTTTTGCTTGGATTTGGTCCGAAAATTTTTTTATTAAAACTACACGAGCCATTTGAAACAAGAATTGCAATGTTTAGTATTCAAACAAAAAAAACCTAACTAGTTAAGCAATATTTCTTACCAAAACCAACAAGGAAATAAACCATGGCGAAACCCAAGCTGTTAGCCGTTCGCCATTGTTGCACCTCTGAATTGAATGAAGTCAGGTGTGGACTGCAACACATCTTTTTCAAAGAGTACCCTAGAGAAAGTCAACCCCGATATCCCCCAACCCCAAACCATAAATCATCTCACCCCCTATCCTTAGTTCTATACAGCCCAGTACACAGTACTCTCCCCCGAAAATCCGTTTCAAAGCGACCTTTACAAATTCACAATGCTGCATCCTATGCTGTAGCATGCATGTGAATCTCGACAATAATTTAGAAGTCTAGGAAAAGTTGTGCATATAGTAGCAGAATGATCTTTTTGGTACACGTGTCCAGAAGTTTAAATGCCTTTTGGTGAGCTTTCAGGTGAAAATTAAATTTTTTTTTGTCATGTTAAATTTAACAAATTTTATTAAATCAACCAGGACTCACCATGTTTCAACAAGCAGCAGTCAATATGGACGACTACATGTTTACAGAAAGGAAAAATAAATAATTTATAGATTGCAAAATAATAATATTTTAGTTTAAAAATGCTCAAAACTCTTTTGTTGCTGTTAAGAAATTGCAAAACAAAATAATAGCGGATTTCTAGAGGTCATGTAACCTTAACTTGCTTAATAGCATTAAAATAAGCAAGGCACTACACAGGTACACCTTAAAATACAGAGAATAAACGTCTTAATTTAATATAAATAGCCCCTTTGCTTCTCACGTCTCTGTAAGTTTTTACCTAGACTGCCCAAACAATGTCTCCGACCCTCCATTTTTCTCCATCGCCGAACTGCCACTTTTCAACTACCTCGCTTACACCCCCGAGATCTTCTGTTTCTTTCCTGTAGCAAAATCCACTTGGGGTTTCCATCCTTGACAAGTGAGTAAATAAACTGCTTTTGCGGGCCGCTTCATGTTCCCAGGCAGAACGGTAAATCACACGGCCTTCTTCGACAATTCTTCTTGACTTTCGAATGCTTTTTTGGTGGCTTGGAAAGTTTTCTATTTGGTTTTATTCCGGGAAATAGTTTAGAGGCCATCTTTTCGAAGGGAATCGCGTGTCAGTTGGTTCAATTACCGGTGAAATACTGCTAACCTGGGGATTTCAGGGTGTCGAAAGTGATTCCTCCTCTTTTAACGGTATTTTTCTCGGGTACTATTCGACAGCAAATAGACTGTTGCCTTTAATTTGGCGGATGCGTGTATTTATTTTAAAGGAAAAATAACTGAATGACCCTGATTGTGAATAATACATTTTTAAAGGTAGATGAAAACATTGGAACTATTCGATATTGTATTATGCTTACTAAAAACAGCAAATGTTCTTGTTTATGCCATTCGGCAAAAGTATATACAAGCAATAATTGAGAAGTTAACCTTACTAATTTACTAAAAACCATCAAAATTTTAGCTTTAAAATTAATGAGATTAGTTAAAGTACTTGATTTACTTCCCAGATTTTTGTTCAGAACTGGCTAAAATGTTTCTGTAGTATTGCAAACTGCGCAACTGAATTACTTACAAACTTATAAGCATTATTTGTCTGTTGAGCAAGAAACTTTTTATTAATCTAAGCAAAGCATTAAACTGTAGCAATGCGATGTGTTGATACAAATTTATCTATTTTGTATCAACAAATATAATAAATGGTAGTAAGATATGTCACTATAATGTATTCTCGCCTTCATTTTTACACAAATAACTCAGGGAAAAGCATTTTTTTACATATATTCGATAGAATATTGCAGCAAATATGCTACTTATACTCGCACATTTTTAATACAAAATAATCTAAATATCATAAACAAAACCTACAAACAAATATCATAAATTCAGACTGAGTGAAATATTTGAGAAAGACCTATCGGAAGATAGATATTTTTAAAACTAAGGTGGAATATTTAAACGAGCAATGTCATTCGCTCAAAACAAATCGTATCTGAGTCATTGTCTCAAAAAATGATAAAAGAACAACGATCGTTTTCTTATACCCTATAGAATCCAATTGAGTATTGAAAATTCCTCACACCGTCCAATGAGTATTGAAATAAAGGCCCAGGAATAAGCCTCATTTTAATACCACAATTTGTTATACACCAGATCTTAATACTTATATTGCACCACAAGTTATTGATCTTATCGATTACCATAGCATGGAATATGTATTTCAACCAAATAACGGTTTCCTTCTTTCAATATTTGTTTAACTTCCTTCGTTGCAAGAAGCACATACATTATTTAATAGGAAATATACGTTCTCTTCGTTTTGCAAACAGAATTTGTGTCGTTGTGAGTGTTCTTTTGGTATATCACATAGTACGAGAAAAAGTGGTGCATATCTCTTTGAATTAACATAGAAGAAGCGGTACTTTCACATACATAGTGTGATATGTAATTCTTTGATGTTATTTTATACCCTCGTTAGGACCATGAAAATAAAATAAATTCGGTTTGTGTCGCATGAATATTTTGGATTAAATAAAAAAAATCTAAAATTATATTAACTCATTAATGACGGTTCACAAGAAAATTTACTAGCTGAAAGTGAGCTTTCTGCTTAAGTACACCTAAAAATACAAAATATAGGGGAAATGAAAACTATATTACCGAACAATTTATGTCTAACAAATGAAGTTACACGAGAACTAATTTAAAAATAACTGGTTGCATTTGATAATGAATGTGTTAATGGACTCTTAAATAGGTCGTTAATAATTTAATTTATTATATCAATTTTGAGTTCTGGTTTAAAATCAAAATAAAGGGAAAATATCTTTTCCTACAAATTATCATTACTTATAATTGTTCAATAAGAGTAGTACAGAATTGAAGAGAGAGAATATTAATAAAAACAGAACCTACAAACAACTATCATTAATTCAGACTAAGTGAAATATTTGCGGAAGATATATCGGATGATAGATATTTAAAAAAAACTCCTCATAATATTATCATAATTTTTAACAGGAATACAAAAATTTAAATTATTTTAAATTTGGATTGACAATATAATTGAAAGAGTAAAGACTTTTTGTAGAAAAAATAAGGTTGTTCTATTTTTTTAAAATATCCTATTTTTTTTATCCATTCAAAAAACGAAATTAACCAACTTTTTGTTACACAAATGGCAGTAACTTCCTTTAAATAATAAGAAACATTTGCACTAAGAACTATAAGCCAACATAAAACAAGCAGCAACAAATTTTTCTAGTACCGCCCCAGCCATCCGGAGAAGAGGGTGATGTACTAGATTGCCCTAGGGTCGCCAGGGATGTACCGGAAAGAGCTACCTGTGGTCTCTGGTTTTATCAGTTGCAAAGGGAAATGTGTATTGAATGAATCCGAAGCACGGCCCGAATAGAAGCCTAAGAAATCCAGCGAACAAGAGGCCCCACTTTCTCTAATGGCAAAAATCGATCCAAAGTGACTGGGCCTTATCGGTGGACCTCTAGGCTTTAATCAGGCTGCTTGAAAGCCAAGCTATGTCCCAATTTTTTTTCCGCCCAAGTCTCTTTTCTTTGGGTCTGACTTTTTTTCCTCTTCCTGTGTCTGTGCTCGCTATTTATTTAGTTTATTTTTTCCCCGCTCGTCTTTTCTACTGAAGAGGACTTTTCTTTAGTCCTGGTCAAAACTTTTCCATATTCTCATTCGCGCGCGGGAGTCTTCATTCTTTCTTTTAAGCTTAAAACTTATCTCCTTTTTACTCGAGTTAAAAGAAAGAATGGGTGCAGGAGGGGAAAAAAGATAAGTATACGCATACACACACAGAAGGAGTAGAAGAAAGAAATGATTCCTTTTTCATAAGACCCTCTCTACCATAAATCTGAGGTTCGAGTCTTTTATTTTTGCTTCTCAAAAAGCTCATATAGGTAGATATATAGATAGATCTCTGCGTATAGAAAAGTAGATCTTTTACCCCTTGCGAGAATCATTAGATTGCAGAGTGAGTTTGGAAGTTCTCCCTCGGATTTTTTGGGGAGTTTCCCTGCGCCATCATTTTCAGCTTCTATCCACCTAGGTTTGATATACTTAGGTGAAAACTTAGAGCATGCCTTGCATTTTAGAGGATGATGCGACTTGCATAAGAAAACCTTTAGTGTAATGTTTGGCTTGCCTACTTTCATATATAGCAGGCACATCAGCCAAATAAGAAGCATCAAGTGATATTGGAAATTTTTGGGTGGACTCAGTGAAACCGCATTACGAAACTAGAAATCCTTCAATTTTTCATCAGATTTCATCTTTGACACATTTTAAATAATACGTGGTTAAAACTTGATAGTTGCTAGCTATCCCGAGATATTAATACATCTAATGGTTCATAAAGGCTAAGAATTGTACATAAAATGAAGAAATATCGTGGGGGCGTTAAATGTCAACTAAATTTTGACTCAAAGTTATAACCTCCGATATAGAACATATTTCTAAGCTGTATTTATTTAAAATTCGTAAAATGAATTTAACAGTTAAGAGTTGCAAACTTCACCGTGCCAAAAATTATCTCGCTGTATTATATCGCTGAACGCTGAACTCGCTGAAAATATCTGGCAAAAAAAGTTGCCAGAACATATCCGTAATTCTTCGGGAAAAATTGCTGACAATTTTTTTCAGTAACAAAGTAACATAGAAAATATTCGTGCACAACAAATAGTTTTTGTAGCTCAGGGTACGTTAAAAATAAAAGTCGAACCCGTGACACCATACACGTAAATTTGTGAAATTCATGAAGTAAGGGCCGTTGACCACTATAATAAATCGGCAATGGGCAAAATGAGTATATTTCACATTTCATTTCGTAATAAAAACAAAAAAAAAAATATTCTCATCAGATGAAATCTGTATCTGTGGTTATGTAATTTATGTGGTTACCGTGAAAATATGTATTTATGAATGGAGATGTAATTTTAGACAAACGGCATTAGTTTTAGTAAAAACGGATATTTTCTGTCGGAAAATAATAGAAACATTCAGTTTTCTAACAGTTTTTTCCCCTGCAGCGCAAAAACTTAATAAACAGTTACAAAATTTATTTAAAGCTTTTCCTTAGACTATATGTATATCTTTGTATCCCTGTTATGGCTCCTAGTTGATGAAGAAAAGCTTAGATGAAAATACATCTTACAAACCTAAAAGCTTAATAAACCGCCAACTGTGTTTAAACTTAACAAATGCGCATTCAAGTAGAAGTAAGTGTTTTACTTTGCTAAGTGAAATATTGTCTTATATTTTATATTTGATCTATTGACAAGTTAGTAACGATTATTTAAATCATGTATAATTAAACAGCATCTTTACATCTAAAAAGTAAATTAAATATGAAAAAGATGAAACATTTCTATTTCTGTAAGGAAAAATTCTTTCTATGGAATAAAAACGACAATAACCTTTCATTCTAATACATTTACAATATCAAATGATAAATAGGAACAATGAACTTTCATGTATTTGAAAAATCTTCTGTATATGACCAACTAATTAAGAAATTTCTGTGGATTCAATACCAAATTTAAACAAAACCCCATCATCTATTATTCCAACCATAAATTAACAAATTTAATCATCAATACTTTTATAAATGTTCCTCATGCATCTAAACGCTTTATAAAACAAACAAAAAAGCCCTCGCTAAAAATTCCTTCCTGTCGTGCTGCTATTTATATTTCCGCATAAGTAAATGCCCCATGGTAACTAGCAAAGATCCCCTTTCCGCATTTGACTTCTTTTTTGATGTATCAGTCCTGTCCGACATGAATACTAACACCGCCAGTCCTAATGGTTTGGTGAATGGCGGTAGGTCACGCCAACTGTTGGAAAAAGTGATGACATCAGCTACTGCTGAAGGGGAGGGAAGATTTGTCATTTGGGATCTTTCATGTGGTCAGAATTTGCGGATCTTTTTTTTACAGTTGTTCAGCTGATTTTTTTGCTTGTCTTTGATGTTTCGGAAGAAAGTTTCGAGTGGTTTTGTTTTTTAGTAGGCATTGTGAAAATTTAAAGAATAGGGTATTTTTTCATCGAAATTGAGAATAAAAAAATAGGGTTGAGAGTTATGTACTGGGCATCAAAGAATTATTTCAAGTAATGCAGATTAATTTCATTAATAGAATTAATGTCTTCAAAATCTATTTTTTTTATTTTTATAACAAAAGCACTATTAGTATAGCAAACACCGAATTAATACGGTCACTTCTAATGGTGTACGTTAAAAAGTGAAAGTAAACATAAAGGCACATTAATTCTGCAAAAATAAAAAAATTATGAGACTTTAATTAAATTGTACTGCTCTGTAAGGGTATATTCTTAAACATTTGCAATTTAAGAGTCAAATGAGTACTAATTTAATTTACGTTTTTACACAAACGTCCATTGCTTCATACACTGTTCAAAAGTGTGATGCAAGATCGCACCGGAATCCTGATACTTTCTTGCTGCCATCACTGCTTGGAGCGTGAATTTATCAATTTTGAGGTAAAAACCATAACTTAGACACACCTAATAGTGGTAAATAAACGCTCCAAATAGTGGCAGCAGATAGAAAGTTCCCGGATTCCAGTGCAATATTGCACCAACATTTGTAACAGTGTATGACCACTTTGTCTTCCAATCACTCCACTATTTCAAAAATATTTTTAGCAAAACAACACATTTGCGTACATTTATCGCAAAAACCTCACACCAAACAATCGCAATTAAATTTAAAAAAAAAAAACTACATAACAGTACAGAAATTTATGACAGAAAAGAGACCAAACCAAGATTACGACTCCCCACCAAAATATAAAACTTCGTTTCTTATAGCACCGTATTTCTGTTTTCTTTGGTTATTTCTTTTTATGGCTGTGACCTGCTAAAGTGTCACCCTCGCCCCAGGTCACAACACAGGTGACAAAGGGAGTCGACAACTTTTTACCCAACAGCCGAATAAATGTTGCGTCAAGAAAGAAAGCGTTCCAGTTCTGTTGTGTATAATATTACGAACCGCCTTTGCTTTTTTTTTTCAGGAATGAAGTCACAGGAAATATTATCGCGGGATCTTTTTTTATTTGTTTGTTTATTATTTTTGCCTTCCAGGAAGTGATAATTTTAATTGGCTATAAGTTTTGAAATGAAATGTTTGTTATATTGTTTGAGGTACGATTCTGAAGTTGTTGTACTTTGATACGTTTTTTTTTTTTTGAGTGTTATTAAAAATTCAACCAGGATTTGTTTTGCATTACAAAAATCTGACTGATCGTTGTAAATCTAAAGATTTGTCAGTGGAACTATAACTAAATAAATAGTGCTTTATAATTCAACTGTATATAATTGAATATGCATTTTAAATGGTATGTGTACTGGTCAACACATGTGTTTTAAGATTGAAGTAATTTGATAAAAAAAATTATATTCCTTTGGCTGCAAGTGGTACCCTTGCATAAAAATTTATATAACTTACGTGTGCATGAATGGGAAAAACTTCCTATCGGACTTTTAATTAGGACAGCTAATCCTGTTTCGAATGGGGAAACAAAATGAGCATAACTTTATATTTAAAAAGTTTTCAAAATAATTTTTGTCGTCAATCAAATGACTTATTATCTGATATGGAAGTCATAAAAATCTATAATTAGCAATAACTGATATAAACTTTATCTGATGCATTTACATTCAAGTTTTCCGAGCATAAACTAGAATTTTATTTTATAGCAGCAATGATGTAAAATAAAGTTAAAACTTCCCCTTAGTTTTATTTCGAAACCACTTTTTTTTTCATATTTCCAAAATCTCGCGATTGCTTTTGTTTCTTAATTCAGTTCTCTTGTACAAAAAGAAACAAGGTCTTTGTTTTTTACTTTAAGAAAAACAAAAGGTAACCGTTTTCCTTTCCGTTATTTGCACTTCTTTTTCAAATTCAATGGAAATAACAGCGTTATCAGGCGAGCAAAAACCATTTCAATACAAAGAAAATCAGAGATTATATATATTTACCGCAAGATCGAGAGATTCGGATACTTTATATACATTTACATAACATCGAAATTACAGAAAGGGGCTAAAGCAAATATACATATATGACTCTACACTAGAAAATATATTTCTTCCCCCACACTTAAATAAGGAAATAAACAGGGTGGGATGGAGTAAGACAAAGAAAAAACTTCGATAAGCAAAAATGTAATTTAAACGTTATATTGAAATCAACTTTAAAGCACTTTTTTGCCTCGTGCACTTCAGATAAGTTCGCGCAAGTGACTAAATCATGCAGAGTTATTGCATTTTGCAATGCACCGGGGGGGAAGTGTATAATACAGGGGGAAAAGTAAAAGGAGTACGTACTATAGGGTTAAGGAGAATATAGAGATGCTTGGCGATAAATAAAATGAAGCCTTCGGAAAGTCGCCAAGTAACTCTCATAAGCCCATACATACAGTAATTTCAAAATTAAATGCTTCTTATTAGAAGCGTTGATTAAAAAATGACTGTTTGTGCAGTTGTAGGCTGCAACAAAAGATCTAAATTTACTTGTAGTTTCCTTTACAGTTAATGAAAAAGCATTGTAATTACATAGGTTTTCATAAGCGTCAGAAATCGCCAAATCAATGTATTAAGCCCATGCTAACTCAACTGTAGAATAGCGCCAAATACTTCGCCGCGACCGTTTGTTTGAGCGATATATGGCTTCATCTGGCGAACCCGCTTTTTATTGGCTTTTGCCAGGGCGCCATCTAAATCTCATTCTTACCTCCATGGTACGCACGCAGTAAATGAAACGCGCTTGATGCAACGGACAATGAGGATTTTTTCTCCCCTTTTATATATTTCATTTATCTTACTTTTAAGGTAATGGAGCCGGGGTCTGGATTTCATATATGCAAGTCCCTTTCCTATAAGCATTAAGAAAAAGAGCATTTTATTTGGTTGTGCGGTGCGACTGAAAAATGGACCGAGAGGTGTACTTAGTTCAGAATTCGAGAGATTTATGGCAACTGAATGTTTCATTTACGTACGTTGCATGGCGGTGTACGAGTTAAAATGTTGAGGGAAGGGGTTACAAAGCAAATACTGGCTCGATGGACTTATTTGGAGTCGATAACGTATTTGGTGGTTGGGACTTTCTCTTATTGGGTGCAGCATTCTTCAAATTTTTCAGAAAGCCGTACTTTATCATTGAGGCTTTTTAGTTTGATTTACCAGCTGTGTTAGCTTGATATTGTATTGTTTCCAGCTACTTTGTGATACGCGATACATTTTAACAACAACTTTAATAGATATGGAGATATTTTAGCTGATTGAAATTGCTTGATAATAAATGGTTGGGTTTGCAATGTTTTAAATAATAACATGTGGATTCTATATTAATTAAAATTGTGAATACATAGTGAAAATACTGCGAGAGGAGAAAGCTTTTAAAATTCAACGTGATTTAATGATTATTTTGCTTAGCACTTGTTCAAACTCCTTTAACCAATATCTAATAAATGCATCTCGTGACAATGAACGTTTGTTTTACTCTCAAGCACATCAAAAGAGATTATTTCAATAAAAAAATAATATAATATATACTATTATTAACACAGAGATAAACGTTTAGATAATATAATTATTTTTTTAACCATTCTTTAATTATATATTCTTTAAAAACTGTAACACAGTAGTTTATAAAATGTTCTGCCTACCAAAATAAATATTTCCGCTTTCAAACCTTTTAGATGCGATTTTTCTATTATTATCTTCACTTTTTTTTTACTTTCAAAACCCATGATTTTTTTTATCGAAAGGACTTTACGATGCTTGCTATGCAACAGATTTTTGCTCACCAAAATACTACAGTAAAGCAAGTTAAGGACTCTGAGCCAAACTTAGATCCAAAGCTCGGTGTTTGTGTAAAAAACCCATTTATTGAAATATAGTTAAATTTTTTAAATAAACATTTCAACGCACGTTCAGTTCCATAAAATTTACACCCAAAAATTTAAATTCATGAACAGGTTCATCATAGGGAATACAATTGTTGAGAAAATAAGCCGAGCTAACCATTTTTCCGCTTTAGATAAAATAAAGCACGAAATATGACGATATTTTTAGATCTATTTAACCCTTTCGGTCCAAATGACAATTTCACATCATCATTTTATAAAAAGAATCTGATCGTCTATAGCCTTTTATGATATCAAAAAGCAAATAATCAAAAATTTCATTAATCCCAATAGATGTCAGCCCCTTTATTTTATTAATAATGATCAGAAACATGATGATGCCAAATAGCATCACTGGGACTGAAAAGGTTTAAAGTCTGTAGGAAGCGCTCGTAGAAAGTATTTCCTAGTCCTTCTTAAAAGTTTCCATTTTTGAAATAAGCTTCAACTCATTTCTAATAAACGCTTGAAATATATTAATCTCAAAAACACTCCCCTTTGTGGAATTACGCTTTAAAAGTTAGTACCGTAATAAGTTGTTATACAACAGACCCGAATTTCCAAGGATCCTTAAGCAAGCTTAGGCAGCTAAGCCAAACAAAGCTTCTAAAAAAGCTTCTTTTCCGAAGTTCAGCATGTCCTTCTAATTAAACGTCTTGATCACTTTCCGTTCAATTAAATAGCACTGCGGATGGCATTTCCAAGGCATTAACCAATCGCCGTGCAGCTTTCGCGCTCGAGCATACACAACGAGCACTTTTCTTCATTAATGAATAATACAAGGGCCAAATTGAACGGAAAAGTCTTTCTCAAACTTCCGCAGGAATAATTAGAGCTAACGACTTGTAAACAAAATGCGAAAGAAACTTTGCTGCAAAACTTGACCCCTCCGGATCATTTTTGGGGAGAGGAAAAACATGGCGATATGACTTGAAACTTAAATAGTTTTCCTTCGTTCATTAAGAAAATTTAATAGTTTTGTTGGGAGGAGATAGAGTTAGCTTGGTTCTTTGCAATTACTTTCTCTTTTGATTTAAGAAAAGTATTGCTTCTACTTGAACGGAATTTCGGAATTAAATTTATTAAGCTGAAGGAAATGCTAGTGATAAGTTTATTTTCCAAAAATATATTAAATTTGTTTAAAGTGAAAATAAATCGTAAATAATGGAATCGTCTCTTTTATTGCATTTGATGTAGAAATTTTGAGCATTATAATAATTTTTTATGCATAATTACCCATAAATTGGCATATGTACACCCAGGTAGCACACTAATGAAGGATCTATATCAGCACACTTGCGGCCCACTTTGTTGGTGGGGGTACTACCCATATGGGGCCCAGAAAGAAACGGAACCTCCACATATTTGGTCAACCCATATGGGCCCATCTTGGTAAATTTTCAATTATGTCTCTTACTTCAATTGTTTTTCTCTATTTTCACTATGTCTATTCTATACATCTACAGAAAAGTTATTCAAAATAAGAAAACAGTGTTTTTTTAATATGGAAGAATATCAAATTAGCAATGACACATAATTTTAAATTCAAGTTTGGAATTTTTCTCCAAATAATCCTTGACACTGTGTCCTAGACAACTCTTTCGATAACATAGGCTTTGTATAAGTAGCTAATATAAATCTTTAGGGTTTACCTACACTGTCTCATGTTGATCTACGCGATTTTATTTGTTTCACAAAAATCCGAATTGGTATTCACATGGGTTGGTAGTGTATAAACTATAAATATTATTAAGAGCCATCCATATGAGGTCACTGTTATCGAAGGGAGTCATCAAGGACACAATGTTAACCCTCCAATGCATACTGTTGCCATATGGAAACAAGTAACATAATCCACTTTATTCTATTAAAGTAGAGCTCATTCTCGACATAGCTGTGTTTTTTCATCTATTACATTCCATTGTGAAGTTTTAGTTAGTAATAACCCCCATAGATGACAGTAGTAAAAGTGTATTCAAAATTAAAGGGTGTAGTTATTAACTGTTGTGAATTACGTCTTTGGTAGTATTCAAAGTATAATAATATTAGTACTAAATATACAAATAAATTGTTTTGAAAAAATAATTATAGTTCAAGAGGGTTATTTTAAAATATATTTAGTACTTTCTTATTTTTGAATAGCTTTCATAGATATAACTTTACGTAGGGCAAAAGTGTAGGTGTGTCTACGTGGAGTAGTCCAGGTGAGCCCATGCGGTCGAAGAAAAATATAAAAGGCTTCGTTTCTTTCTGGGCCCCATATGGGTGGTGCCCACATTACCCAAATGGGCCCATACTGAATCCACATTAGTGTGATACCTGGACAGCTATTGAGTTTGATACACGTTCTTAAGTTGGAACTTTTACATCAATATCAGTCATCGTTAAAATTTCGTAACAAAACCTACAGTATCCTTTGTCGTAAATAACCTTACAAATCTCTCAAATCAAAAAACGAACACTTTCGAAAGCGTTCCTTTTTAATACATTGATTCAAAAAAAAATTCCTTTTTTTTATTTTTTGAAAATTTTACAATGAATTTATTCTATAAATAATTTTAAATTACGATTTAAATACGATTTTACGATTAAGATTTTAAATTAAATAATTTTGAATTACGATTTAAAACTGTACTTATATAGTTTTAAAATTAATTCAATGTATTAAAATTATTTATTGTTCGATATTTTAATACTTGCATTAAAGTATACAAACTATATATTTTTCTTACGTAATTAAATTAAAACTGTCGTTTTTTAGATCATCTAAGTTTATTTAAAACAATGTAATATATATATATATATATATATATATATATATATATATGTATTTTTAAATTGTGTCGGACAGTTTTTGGAATATAAAAAATATTCCCATTTAAATCTATAACAAACTTCCCTACAGTTTTAATAAAACGTTTTGAGCCTAGGTTCCCTTCCTAGATAACTTAGAAACATTTAGCCTACAAATATTTTAGGCTATGTAGCACTTTATGCAAAAAATGAAATCACATTTGATTAGCTTAAAAAGTAGTGTTCGATAGATAATTTATGGTTTTTTACTTAATTCTTTAATGAGTAATAGAAGTTTTCTTTAAGCATAAGTTAGTTTCCAGAATTTGTATGTTATTCATTTTAAACAAGAAATGGAAGCCCCAAGATATGCAGTTAAAAAAATAATAACTTCTAAGATCTGAGATCCAATTTTTTTTTTGACGTTATAATGCTACATAATATACTGTTTAAAAGTTCGATTTAAAAAAAAAAATATTTTTGGAAATTCATTAAGCACACCCTGTGTGTCATGCTTTATTTAATGTTAGTATTTCTAACTATTAATAAGAATATTTGTAAAGCTTTTAATATATTAAACAATTTTACTATATTAAACAATTTTACTATATTAAACAATATATTACTATATATTAAAACAGCTGTAACAATTAATATTTAAAACTATAAATGTAACAACAGTTTTGGGTTGTTTTGATTGCTTGAAAAAAATTCAGCAATCTTTATTATCGAATAGACTTTCTTGGAAAAGAGTTTAAATGGTAATTGTCTAGCGGTTATACAAAAAAAAATTCAGTTATTTCTTAATAAATTTTGAACTGCAGTGAAAAGAAACTTGTCTTTTAATTGATATTTAAAGTTTTTGACTTATTAAAAATAAATAAAAATTAAGGAACCGTGTTTATTGATTAGCTTGCATTCATAGAATTTATAATGTAAATAGTTACTTACATACGTATGAACTATCGCTATTTACCTGTGATAGACATAACATTGACATTTTTCATAACTTGCTATATTTGAGCGCAGTTTAGTATTATTATGATACTAAATTATTAAGTCCATATTTGAGTGCATCAATAGATATTTCATAAACGCTCGCATTCATAATCATTAACCGTCTACAAAATTTTTCATCAAATACATTCATTTCACAGTTAAATTCTGATTGAGAAAATAACTTAAAATATAATCATTGACCATTTTATGCATTTCATATTTATATAATCTAATATTTACTATTTCGCTATCTAAAAAAAATAGCATCCAAAAATTTCACGTGTTTTTTTTTAATTATTTTTTCATTTATTTTTATTTAAATGATAGTTATTTAAATGGTTATAATACCAAATGTGATAAATCAAAACAGTGTTCGAATTAACTCCTCCTCCCTCCCAAAAAAGCAACCAAGTCCTATACGGATATAACCAATATACAAATAATTTCATCGGGAACAGTTAATGTAAACGTTATAAAAGGTTTGGCCAATTGACTAAAATATCTATTGCATATATAGTATTTAAATACCTAAATTTATTATTAAAGGTTTGGTTCAGCTGAATAAACCTAACATTATATTTATCATACAAGGACCATAACCATAAAGTGAAATAGACATTTTAAAAAATCCCAAAATTTTGCCTAAAAAGTTTAATAAACTGATCTAGGCCCAATACAGCCATGAAATACTTCATAATAACAAAACAACATTTTTAATGGTCGAGAAAACATTTTATACCACCAGAACTCCTCAATTCTGACTATGACAGCCAATTCATAAAAGTCTTAGAAGACAAAAAAAAGTTCCAATTGGTCATTAATAACATAAACAAATATACAAAAAGAAAGCACTAAAGAAATTTTAAACAATTTGACAACTTTATTTGAAATAAGTTATTAAACATTGGGTCAAATATAATTATTTAATAATTCCCAATAAATCCTAGTTAATTAAAAAAAAATACGAGAAACCTAAGCTTTCAGTGAACTAAACAGTAGTCACATTTAGGTAGCGGCAAACATCAAATGTAAACAACACAAGCAACCGATCAATACATCAAATCGCCATGCCATACCATCGCCAATACCCATACTCAACCCAGCCCTCACTATCCCACAAACAAAAAATAAACATTAACAAACCTACATACAAACACCAGTCAAACAAAACCCACACAAAAACAAAACAAACCACGACATCGCTAGGCCTAACCGGAATGCCGGAACTCCGGTAGACACTAAGAGACTAAGATCCCCATCCCCCCATCAAAAGATGCGCAAGAGCAATAGAAAAAAAAGAGAGAAAGATGATGCTAAATATGTAGATCTTACCATTGTAACTTTAGTCGGACAGGAAGTGACCACACGGTTATAGCGGTCATTTTAATGGAGACATCGGAGGCAACCCCTTGGTCAAGAGATGGTGAGAAGATCATCTGCGCAGTAGGGATGCGCAGTGGAACGATCCACCGCTCCCGGTGTTCTTTTGTGATTAGGGAGGGATGCTGCCACGTGCTTCTGTTTATTTTAGGCGAGATTGCTCTCCAGCCTCTTTTTTATGTTATAGGGGGATGGTGTTTATCTGTTTTTTTTTTTAAATATGATTATTGATTTTGTTTTTCAGGGTTTAGGTTGTTTTGGAAGGAATGCAACACTTTATTTATGGTTACTTTTTAGAATAGGTGTTTGTGTGCCAAGAAAGTAAAATTGCAAATTCTAAAAATACGTTTGTTAGAGTTCTGAATACCTAATCTAATTTCGCATGTTATAAAAATTTTCTAAACAAATTAGGAATTTCATCAATAAAATGTAAGACTTGCATCAATGGATATAAAAAATTGTAATAATGAATATGATGATTTGTATATAAAAGATATTAAATAAATGCATCAAAAATTTAATTGCATCACTGCATTTCATCAATGAAAGTACGAAATTACATCAATAATATTGAAATAGCCCTTGTATAATTATGGTTATAAAATTATAGCATCAACGGTATTATGAAATTGCATAAAAGAAAACACTGAATAACATCAATGTTTTTGTATATTTTTATCTACTAAATTGGATTGTTAAATTACGAAACGTGATCACAGAAAAAGATATTAGTCTTGAGCGAAGGGACTGAAGTTTTCTGGACAAAAAACTAAAAAGCTTGAATACTTTTTTTTAATCAGATAAAATTTGTTGTTTAATCAGATAAAATTTAATTTTAACTGTAAAAGTTTGAAGTTCAAATCGTCAAATTCCTAATTTACTTACAATTTTACTTCTATAAAGGTGCATAACTAAACGAAAGAAAACGTATGGTGAATATAGATTCTAAAGTAAAGGTATTATTAAAAACTGTATTTGGTGTTAGTCAATGGAGAAAGCGCGCTTTCTAAGTCAAGACGAAATATCACGTGTATTTTTAAATATAAAATGTAACTACTTAATATGAATTTGAAAATTTAGTACTTATCTTTATTAAACTGATAATAGGATGTGCAATTGCAAGACAATTTAAAAGAAGTACAAATAAAATGAGAGCTGTCATGCTTCTACCAGAAAATAAATTAATTTTGATGTGTCACAATAAAAAATAGCTTGGTTCCTACGGGAAAATAATATATTTTTAATATATATATTTTTGACAAGTACTTTTAAAATAAAAATAGATGCTTATATTGTTTATGTATATTGCATTAGGTGATAAAATACTTTTAATTCACGTCTTATCACATTTGTGAATTCAATAAAAAATTCTACAAAATAATAAATTCTAAATGAAATAATTTTTATTTTTTATACTTCTACGCTGAACCGAAGTGATATAGCAGCAAAAAAAAGTGTGGTTGGTGATATGGTTCACAAAACTTGAAGAATGTTATTTCATTTTTATTACTTAAACAGCGAAGAGTAAAGAACATTGTCGTAACTCATGCATATCACATATATGTAAGAACCAAAAGAAGTTAGCATTGTCTATTTCTTTGAATAGATGAGCAAGGTAAACTAATAATATCCTGCAAATAAATTAAAAACTTAAAACAATAGAACAATACGCCAACGTAAATATCTTTAAAGTGTTTTCAAAGTTAAATACAGGACAGCGTAGATTTTAAGAGAAATATAAATTAACAAAAAAATTGTAACCACACAGTTCTCATTTATATTTATTAGAGGAGCATAAAATTTCAAAAGAATTAACAATTACTTGTATTATTGAGTTTAGTAACAGTTAAATATTTATCTCTTTTTGAAGAAAAAATATTTAAAGTTTAATAGAAATTGGGTTAATATAAACATTTGATATTGGTATTTGTTAATATTCACTTTAAATTGTTGTCTTTTTGGCAGCAATGCATATTTTAAATAAATCTTTTTACAATAATTTAGACATTTTTTGCTAGAAAAATACTTATTAGTTCACTTAAACATAAAATTCTCTAACTTTTTTAGATGTAACTAATGTTTTTTTTTTTTTTAAAGTTATTTTTTATTATGTAAACTTGGACAAGTAATAATGAAAATACTTTATATTGTGCAAGAAACTTTCCTCACGTTTATAGTTTGAAAAACATATTCGCTTACCCCCAGAGCTATAGTGACAGGGGAAAAGTTTAAATAAATAATTTCGGGAAAAAAGATCTCATAAGAGAGTACGAATTCCCCGAAATGTGGGGAAATACCCAAGTTTGACATAAATTCCAAACTGGATTTAATTTAAACTCTTAAACAAGACTCAAAATTTTCATTACGACGCAAGACTGGTTTCTAAATATGAACATACAAATAACGCAGTTCATTTCCCTAACCCTTATTCTAGAGTGTTGATATATCAATCCCACTATCAGGACATGAAAACTTTTTGTTCGTATATTTTCGTAATTGGGTTTTGCATCGTAACATTTATTGAGTGTTTTTTCTGGTGTTTAATTGCATAGCAATAAAAAATATTATAATTCGTTAATTTGTTTCCAAATAACTTTTTATGTTATTTTTGAGTCTACAGTAAGCACTTTCAATAAAACTAACATATGTGTTTAAAATTTTATTATTTAATTTATTTCTTTGTGTAGGATTGAAAATATTTGGTTTGCTATTCAGTCAGCATTTTTGAGTTTTAAAATTGTTTAATGAAATCCAAAAGTACTCAAAAAATAAGCTTAAACGTAACTAAAACAACAATGCAAATTATAATTATTTTTTAAAACTTTTTATGGAAATTTGTTTGAAATATCCTGATTAAAATTAGGAAGAATTAATTTTTCTGTAAGCAATGGTGACTCATTCTAAACTCGCCACATATATTTATTTTTAACGTTAGCCCATTGTATCCTAATATTGAGTAACTGTACACTCTTAAAACAAAAGAGTGAAATCCACTCCATTTTAAGAAGTGCATTTTCGACACCCTAAAGGCATGCATATTTTCTCAGACTGAGTTAAAATCACTCGTTTGGAGTGATCCTGTCGGAGGTTTAACACACAAAGGATCCACTCCAAAAGGAGAAGTGCATTTTCCAGTCTGGACTAGTAAAATCCACTCAGACTGAGGTAAATTGGGAGTGTTTGTTTTAAGAGTGTATCATTTCACATTCACCCAATTAATTTGTGTTTCAAAGCGAGTCCATCTTATATTACACTAGGATTGAAATTCAAGTTTCCATCGCTATGGGCCTCGGGCTATAAATCCTGATGTGTTTTATCAACCCCTCCCGCCAAAAATATATAAAAAGGCGCGAAAAGATTACGTCACACTCTCCCCACCCCACCCTTCACAACGGAATTCAAAACGAACAAAGATAGGAGGAAATGATAAGTTTTTTTTTTCTTTTTTATTCGGGGGAATACACCCTATTCGATTTTTTTCAGCAACCAATATTTTTTTTTATAGATGAAGAAAAGGGTTACAATTTTTTTAATTAATAAGATTGTGATTCAATTCCAACTTATCATAGAGAAACTTGTTCGGGAGTGATGATCAAATTATATAAATATAACTGATTTGATAAATGTTTTTTGTAAGGCGATTTTTTAAAGAAATCCTTTTTTATATAATTATTTTCATTTAAAAGACTCCTTATGCCCGGTGCAAATGAACGTTGAATACTGCTTGATAGCTCCCGTATGAAAAGAAACAGATTACAGCCTCGTAAATTAATGAAAAATTAAATCCTGTACAATAGTTCTTTGTGCGGTTTTTACAAACGTAATGAGTGTGTAATCCGTTGAGATAATTTAATTTTTTAGCGAGGGAGGAGGGAAAAAAATTGTGCTTTAATGCGAAGAGAGAAAGAGTCGCGGCCAAAAATATATTAATCTTCTGTTATATGAACAAAATGGCGACATGAGTACCGATTAAATGCCACTTGAGTATCATAAAGAAAAATTATGAAGCATGCACAACATTCAGAGAAAGATTAAATAAAAACAAATTAAGCGCTCAAAAAACACGCGTAATTATCGCGCAAGTCTTTTTCCGATATTTTAGTAAAAAAACCGACTCGCTTCTTTTGGTATGCCCATTAATCCTAGAATCGTATCAGATGCGACGTGAATCGTAAAGATAAGTTAGTTTACATGTGCTTGATGATACAGATGGGCATTTTATTATGATACAGTGAGTGCATGGCCCCATATTTACGGATGTTTATACCTTGCTTCTTGTACCATCTTTAATATTTTAATCAATGTACGGTGTTTTCAATTTTTTTGATATCTGTCAGAACAATTTTTAAAAAAACTGCAGTGAATTTTCATAAGTTTATAATACAAATATATCAATTTTAGAATTTTTGAAATTGATTGTTCTAGTATAAAAAAATACGCTTGTGATCACAGTGATTCAGAAACATATTTTCAAAAAATAATTTAACGGTTATACATATAAGATCAACCTGAGGGATGCTTTTCGATAAGAGACTCTTAAGCCACATTGTATTTATTTGAGAATTTATTTAAGATAAGATGTTTCAATATTTTAAATAAGAATTTCTAAATTTTATTTTAAAAAATAATTAAAAGTCATGAAAACACGACTTTGTATAATTTTGAGTCCAAAAACTTATCAATTGCCCCCCACCGATTGTCATTATTTAATTTGCATAAATATCTAATTGCTTTACGGGCCAATTAATATAAACAAAACGACATTAAAATCAAGAGACAATTCGAAAATTCGGTAAGACAATGGACAAAAGAATAAAACATTTTTAAAACAAGGTCATGAATAAAGAAAATTATTCAATTTGGTGTTACTACAGCTAACTACAAAAGAAAATGTCCACCGCATCTAACCACACAAGAAAGTTCACCAATTTGACCTGAATCTCGAAAAGAAAATGTCTACCGCATCTAACCACACAACAAAGTTCACCAATTTGACCTGAATCTCGATACATTTGAGTAACTCGAAGTCTAAACAAATTAAAAGTAGTTGTGTCCTTGAAGACATGCTGTAGCTTTTACTGGAATGGGGTAAACTATTTTCGAAAAGTCTTTTAAACATGAAGGGAAAAAACGTGGTTCACAATCAGCATTGCGAAACGTTTTGCACTCTTCCGTTTACAGAACAGGGACTTTAACCAAGTACACTCTTAAAACAAAAGAGTGAAATCCACTCCAGTTGGAGAAGTGCATTTTCGACACTGCAAAAGAGTGAATATTAACTCAGACTGAGTTAAAATCACTCGTTTGGAGTGATCCTATTGGAGGTTTATCACACAAAGGATCCACTCCTTTCGGAGAAGTGCATTTTCAAGACTGGAGGAGTGAAAATTACTCAGATTGAGTTAAATTCGCTCGTTTTTTTAAAGAGTGTAGAACGCTTCTGATGATGGGTTTCAGTTAAACTTTTGAATTTCCCATAAGTTTCGGTTTGGGAGGAATGGGAGTGCTTGACCGGAGGTCTCCAAACTCAAGTGCCTCAATGTCAATCCAATGGGGAATAGAAACTATTTTCCCTGCCACATTTCTCCAGCTGTATTAGGGAATAAAAACTATTTTCTCTGCCACATTTTTCTGGCTGCATTGAATATTTTTACAAAAAGCTTTTTTTAACAATAAATGTAGATAACTTACAGGTCTCTGAAATCCAAATTTTCAATTGCTTAGAATACTTTTTGTAAAATTATTGATTCAAATTTTAAAAAAAATTCGATCAAATTCCAAAAGTGCTACTGTAAGGACCCTGTAAGTCAGCAACATTTATCACATAAAAAAACGTTTGTAAAAAGTATTCAATTCAGCCGGAGGAATGTGACAGAGAATTTTTTTCTCTATTGGATAACACTGATGCACTTTGCTTTGGAGACCCGCGATCCAGCGAGCTCTTATTCCACTGTATTGCACTTTGTTATTTTGAATCGACTTGGTTGGTTACATTCAAAGAATTATGTTTAACTTTTTGTTTGTATGCCTGTTACCAGAGATGGAGAGAGGGAGAGATGGAGAGAGGAGAGCTTTGGAGCAACGCGTTACTTGTAACAGTTACTTTTTCCGGAAAAACCGAGTAACTCCATAGATTTTCTGAAAGTAACTGTAGCTTAGTAACTCTAACTGTAACTAACTTCTAGCGGTAACGAAGTAAGAACGATAAGATGGCTAAATTGAAATTTTTCTTATGACTCTTGAAATTTCTAAAAGTTACTTAACACGAAAAGTAACGAATCACAGTAACTGTAACAGAGTAACTTTTTTAATTAAGTAACTGTAACAGAGTTACCTTTATAAAGGTAACTTTTCGATTCATGCCTGTTACAAATGAAGTAGGAGTTAAAATTTAGTTTATTCTGCATAAAAAATTGAATATGTATTAGTTGGTAATTAAAAATATGTTAAGCACTTAAAAAATTAATGAAAGGTTATCATAAACAAATTTACAAATTTTATTTTCAATATGTTTTTTTAAAAAAAAAAAAAAAGAGTTGCAAGTATTGTAAGAAAACATGGAGGTTTTTTTAGCCGAGAGTGAAATAAATTCACCTCTCTTGGATTCCCCAAATTCATTCCTCACTCAATCATCTTAATTTTTCGTAACTTATTTAAGCGTTTACAAATATAAATCATTTAATTCTACCTTTTAACTTGCAACACCCGAGAAAATCTTAAAAAAAAAACCTACAAGTTCAGAAACTCGACATTTAATTTATACAACACCCAACCTTCACTCAAACGAATCACCATCCCGCGATCCCTTCCATCCCCATCCTCACGTGTCTTGGCGACTTTTCCCCCACTCCAAAAAAAGATGCGGAGCCCGAAGTAGATCCCTCCCCCCTTGCAACCCTGGGGCGGCGCGCGAAGCCGCCCCGTTTCCCGCGCGCACTTCTATTCACTTCTGTTCGCGCCCTGCCATTGGCTACGAACCGACCGTCACGTGATCCCCACAAACTGTACCCGCCGAACACCCGCGACAAGTTAGTTTCATTCCATACAAACCAAAGTAGGCGGCCCGCGCACGGTTGTCGCTGCCAAAAAACTTATCTTTCTCCAGAGAAGTCTTGAATTGTTTGTTTATCTGGAGAGTTTTTCTTGAAAGACAACTTCGAGGGATGAGACGGGAAGAGTTGTCGACGGTGAGTTAGATTTTTTTTCTTGCCGTGGTCCCGATGGAGAGGTGCGGCGTGAGAGTTGTGAGGGACGGCCGGTAATGTTTTGGTTGTGTTGTGACTTGTATTGCTATGGAGAAGAGTGTCCGTAATTTGATGTGGGGGTCTGTCATTCAAGTGGCAAGGCAGGACGTGTTTCGTTAAGACTGCTGTTATAAACTTGTCAGAATTTTCTGTGATATTCCGGTGAAAGTAAACTATTTCGTGACGAGTGCAATATTGACAAATTTCTTTTAAAAAAAAGAGAATCTTTGTTAACAATCAATATTTAAGAAAAATTGAGTCATCTCTTGTATCTGTTTAGCGTTAAATTGCCACTAACAACTTAATGAGCTTTACCAAAAAACTTGAATTGCTAAAACCACTATCACATCACCCTGCTATAGGTGACTTAAGTATTAGTCCATTTCACTAGTGAACCTAACAAAAAGTAAACATAAGTTGCAAATTCATTCAAATGAACTGTTTATTGCCGTATTTATGTGGAAATAATTGTGATAGATAAATATATAATCTGTCCTATGTAAGACATTAAAAGGAAACCTACAAAGTGGGCTTTTGCAATAACTATTCAATTGATTCTCTATATTATTGAGCAATATTTACATTATTGAAGATAGTTAATATCTATGTTATGCGTTTTATTTTTATTATATATAGAAAATATATTGATTTGAAATAGTTATTTCCTCAAAATTTGTTTCTTTTAACTATTGCACTACTAGTCATTTACTGAAAAAAATTATTTATATTTGTTCGTTAAATTCCTATATCTATCCAAAAATCAAAATTTAAGTTGACAACTGAAAAAAATTGAGGATCGTTTATTCTCACTGTGATAAATTTCTTATTTAAGTCGAAATAAATAAGAATAGAGCAATTCTAAGTTCTGAATTTGATTCATTTTCCCGAAATTGAAAACTTTGCAAAAGAAGTTCAACTCTGACGACACCATTAGAGTATAAATAAAAACTGTTAACACCTCTACAAAATCTTAAACGTTGACAGTGAGTGTGAGTAGTTATAAAACGATTAAAGTCATTGATAAAACAACCGAAATCCATATTCATCACCTTTTATAATACCTTGCAATATATGGACTCAAGTTTGGCAAACTGTAAAGGCCAATCACAAAATCATTGAAATCTCAAACTTCGAAATCTTCATTAAATGTTACAACACTTTACCTCATTATTTGGTCTAATAAGACTACAAGGGGAACAATAAAACCAACGTGCATATTTAAACCAACTTTTGGACACATAGTTGGGAAACTGAAAAACAGTCATCAAGACTTAACTTCATCAACTCGAACTGAAATCGGCCACTTCTGACAGTCAAAGACAACTCACCAATACCAAAGACCTCAAATGCTTTGATTTAACCTCACCACCTCAAATGCAAACTTGACATCTCAAATGCACTGACTTGACATCAATGCAGACCTGACTTTTCAAACTCAAATGCACTGACTTGACATCAATGCAGACCTGACTTTTCAAACTCAAATGCACTGACTTGACATCAATGCAGACTTGACTTTTCAAACTCAAATGCACTGACTTGACATCAATGCAGACCTGACTTTTCAAACACAAATGCACTGACTTGACATCAATGCAAACTTCACATCAATGCAGACTTGACTCTCAAATGCACTGACTTAATCTGCCCAACCATGGAAGTAACCTGCGAAAGCGGATTCATCAACAGCCAGCCGTCAATGGCCGAATTCATGACGGCCTTGCCTCACATCAACGAGACTTTCCATCGAGTCACATCCATCAACTCGATGCAGCCTACTGTGCAGCAGCAGTCCCTTTGTCAGCTGGAAGTCTCGCCCCAGCCTCCAGGAAGCCTGCATGGTCCTAGTGTAAACGCGTCACCAAGTCCGACCGGGAAGCAGCATCCCGGCCTTAACTCATCCAACGTGGCCGAGTACCCGTGGATGAAGGAGAAGAAGACGTCCAGAAAGCAACATCAGGGTAAGTTGAGTTTAGTCCATTAACGACGTTTTTGTGAACACCATTAAAACCCTCTGATCGTTAGATCCCGCTTTTTCCGTATTATGTACATCGGTCTGTATTACAATAATCTTAAATTTGAAAATTTTTATAATAAATTTTTATTCAATATGAGCTTTTTTCCCGTTTGGAAATGAGTTTAAGACCATACATTCAAAAAATAACCAAATTTCGATTTTTTAAAACAAGTGTATTTAAAAAAATTAATTTAAAATTTCTACAAGAGAAAACAATCATACATCTGTGCCCATTCCCAGGCCATTCAGGAGGTTCGACGACATTGCGATCACAATTAACAAATTCATTTCCGGACTAAAAGTTAACTTTGAAATTCGATTTTCATGTTTCTTAATTTGTGCCACATAAAATATTCAGGACTACTTTCTTATATTTTATGTTGAGAAATTTAAACATAGACCTCATCTTCGCATGCCAAACTTTCTTATCAAGCATCTTGGACGGGTTAAAATAGATATTTAAGATTAATCGTAATGAATTCATAGCGATCTTGATATTCTAAACAGTTATAATTTCTTGAATAGGGCTTCGCTTAAAATATTTAACAAATTTCATTGATGAATTTAAATTTTCTTACTTCTTTTACATGAATACATAGTAGAATTTAACTAACGAAAGTTTAAATCGACTTAAGGGGTCTAAGGAGTCTTAAAAATGTGCAAAGAAGGAACTACAAAACATAGTTTGATCTTTCATGTCATTTTTGAACTACTCAATGTATGAGTATAATTTTTTTATATGTAATTCTACAAGATTTATCTATTATGAAACAAGTTTTAAAATTTATGAAACTTTAGCCAAAACTAAAATAAATGATATTAAACATGAAGCTATTTGAACACAGTGTGATTAGTCTTGCGCGGCAAATTGTGAGGTCAAAATTGAAAAAATGACCAAGAAAATGGATTTATATTGTACAAATATGTACAAACAAAGACTTATACCTAAATTCTCAGCTCAATTTTAATTAGAAATTATTTTAAAAATAATTTAAAATCAAAATTTTTAAATTTTTAAAAAAAAAAATTTGAAAAAGTTATTAAAATAAATTCTAATTAAAATTGAGCTGAGAATTTAGGTATAAGTCCTAGTTTGTACATATTTGTACAATATAAATCCATTTTCTTGGTCATTTTTTCAATTTTGACCTCACAATTTGCCGCGCAAGACTAATCACACTGTGTTCAAATAGCTTCATGTTTAATATCATTTATTTTAGTTTTGGCTAAAGTTTCATAAATTTTAAAACTTGTTTCATAATAAATAAATCTTGTAGAATTACATATAAAAAAATTATACTCATACATTGAGTAGTTCAAAAATGACATGAAAGATCAAACTATGTTTTGTAGTGCCTTCTTTGCACATTTTTAAGACTCCTTAGACCCCTTAAATTAAAATCCACTTTAAGTGGGGTTTTTTCCCAAGAGTTTCTAGATTTTCATAACAAACACAATGTTACTCAATGACTTTTAGCAGATAATATTTAACCCAAAAGTAAAAAAGAATGAAAACAAAAAATAATTTTTTAAAAAAACTTAACTGCATTGCGTGCATTTTAGTGTTAATATAAATTTTTATTTAAAAAATGATGTAAAAAATCTATTTCAATAATTTTTATTAAACGCAACTTTTAAAATTGATGATATAAACTTCAATTTTAAGTTAAAATACGATTGAGAAGTTTTATTGATAAGTTATTTTAAAATATTTAAAATTAAAATAAATATTTTTATTACTCGAGTTTGCGAATAAATCTCACATTTTTATAAGTGATAGGACTCTCAAAGGTTAGATATTTCATTACCCTGAAAACCTTTGCAGGATCATTTATTTAACACATTCGCATAAAATAGCGTGAAAACTATTCATTAAAAATATATTATCAGAACATTATTTAAAAAATTTGATTTGAAATTATTTAGAGTCACACTACAAATGAAAAATATCAACATGTCTATAGTTAACAAGTTTTTAAATATTTCTTTTTAAAGCCAACAATGAATTCAATAAACCCATCAGAGTCAAAATAACAATTTCTAGAAAAAGAAGCTTTTTAGAGAAGAACACAAACTTTCTTTCATTTTAATTTTCAAGCATATTCACGGGCCTACTAATACAAAAACATCCAAATACCAAAATGTCAGTTTGTAAATCTAAGTAAAAATACAGAACGTACAAATTAAATAATTAAACTTAAGTTATAAAAGCATTTTAAAAACGTATGATAGTTAGAAACTACATTTGCTCAGCTTTATTAATAACCATGATACATTTACACCAAATTATATGTAAAAATACCACATCTTTATATTTAATTATATGCCATTCAAAGTAGCATATCCCTTAGATTTTTATCACCTCTAAAATGCAATAAGCAACACACAAAACATCAACAATTCCAGCCTCCTCCTACATAAGTAAATATTCCCCAGCAAAAAAAGTTGCTACCTCTCTTCAAATGCACACTTCAAAATAGGAGATTCGTGACATAGACTTTGGGAATCGCTGCATTAGGGCTATTATTAGGGACACAAGGCCTATCCATCATTTGAGGGAGACTGAAGATACCTTTTCTAGTAGCACGTCAGTGTCACACTGAGCAGTAAACTTATGTCTGGATCACTTTATTAGACCCCCGTAAAGTCCAGACTTTGTGGTGGAGAGGATTCTAACCTTGGGTTTTATTGAGGAAATGATATGGTGGATACATGCTGCGAAATTGGCGTAGCTTGTAAAATGTCTGGTAGAGGGACTTCAGAGAATTGGTAATTTTTGATGAGTTTAGTTTCGGGAAATATTGGTGGTTTTTGAACTTTATTTTAAGAGTGGTTGTATATATTGATATATTAGTAGTGGGGGATATTTTGTTTAGGCAAAAACAGGTATCATTAGCGTTTTGTGTGAGGAGTAAACTATTATTGAAAGGAGTAAATTTAATTTCGCGTAGCTATACGAACTTTATTTTAAAAGTAGTTAGTTGTATTAGTATTGTTGGGGTGGAATGTTTTGTTCAGGCAAAAACAAGTAATTTGTGCCAAGGTGTAAACTAGTATTTAAAGGAGTAAATTTAATTCAAAACTTTTGATTAGTTGTTCTTGATTATAGATATTTATTTGAAGAATAAGGTGATGTTTCGAAGGCTAAGATGCATTTACAATATAAATCCTCGACGTTTTTTTAATTATTATTTTATCAAGCAAATATTCCATTCTGGCAAGGAAACATCACTTTGAAACATTTAGAAATCTTACTAACTTGAGATAGAGACTAAATTAACATTTAAAAACAGACTAGTTTTTTTTTTGCTCTATAAATTTCAATTTGATAATCGTATTTAGTATTTTTCGCATCAAATAGACCGTTTGTTTATTCATTACATAACGAAACTATTTCCATAAATACTGACGTTTTACAGTTTGTAAAATAACAGTAAACTTTTTGAAAATATATATAATCACAAGTTATTATTCAATATCATATTCGGTTTGCAATATATGAGAATTTCCTTTTTAATTGTCATTTTTTTTTATCTAAAAAGTGCTTAATAGTGATTTCAAATTGAATACTGGTTTTCATCTAAAAGATTTTCCGGAAACTATTGCTGCAAAAAAAAAACTAATACCCCACAGCTTAACTTTTTAGATTAAGAAAATGTAATTTATTTTAATTGTCTATTAAATTCACTAAATTACAATTTTATTTTTCATTCTAAGCTTCCATCGACAATAGCAAAACGAGTTCCATTTATGTTTTATGTAAAGATTTATTAGTTATGCCGCATTGTTTTAATATGGTTTTTAATGTATATTGTATCTAATTTTTTTTAAAAACTAGTTGGTAAGGAAATTTTACATTTTTTGTTACCCTCTTCGAAACTAACTTTTCGTTAGTATTATTACCTATTACCACTTGCACAAAAATCGGCTGTTTTATCCTAAAAAGAGTATAATAAATGTAATGTTTCATTATTTTTTTTTAATTTTGAAACGGGGCTTACTTTAATCAAAAGAGATATATAAGCTTTAATCAAACAAATTAAATCACTTATTGGCGAGAATGAAGCTTTTGTTATGAGTTTAAATGAACTTGTTGATATATGTTGAGTAGATTAATTTAATTTTCATTTTAATTACTGTTTCACGCAAGAGCCTTGTTTAGCCTTTCATAAGGTTGTAAATTGACACTGTATCCCAAATTAGTTATTTAATACTTCTTTGAAATATTCATTTTCACCTTCTTAAAATGCATCAATGAACAAATTATTTTTGTTTTTCTGCTTAATTCTTTTTGTTTCGTTTACTATTTTTTCGACGTTATAAAGAGGATAATGGAATTAATGATTACAATGATTCTTAAGTAGATACATTGATCTTTATTATTGGTACCGTTTTAATTCAGGATCTGAGAATTATTGGGACTGATGGTTGAATGTTTTTTTGATTGATAAAAGGTTTTAAATGTAGAAAATGTAAATCAAAAAGTAAAAATTAGTTAAATAAAAATAACATTCTAGCAATGCGTATTTATAAAAATTGGGTAATTGCTTAAGATGTTTCAACACTTTTTACAAAGTACTGTTAATAATAATGATTTCTGAAATATATGCATTTATCTTGCTGTGAAATACGTACATAACTCGATTAATTTAAAAATAGGAAGTTCAAATCAATAGGAAGTTTTCAATAGGAAGTTAGGAAAAATCAAATATTTTCCAAAATCGAAAGTAAAAACTCGAACAGATCAAAGCAAATTGTTCATTACATCTACACAAAACTTAAAACAATCACTCCCTAATTCTACTCAGATTGAGTGGACTTCACTCCTCTGGGATGAAAATTCCTTTTCACTTTTCCTCCTTTGTGTTTTTGTTAACGAACAGGATCACTCCAAACGAGTGATTTTTTTTAACTCTCAGAAATATGCATGCCATGCCCTTTACGGTGGAAAAAATGCACTTCTCCCAACTGGAGGAGTTTTTTCACTCTTTTGTTCAAGTGTGTAGTAGCTATTGTTAAAATTAAAAAACACTTATTTTAAATATGTGAACAGATTTTTTATGTAAAGTGTTCTAATTTTTACCAATTCTTTTAAAATATAAGAAATCAGATATATTAAACAAGTCACTAAGAAAAAAACCCAACAACATATTGTAGTTATTAAAAGTACTATTTCATATATAAAAGTTACCGACAAATCATTATATTTATTTTCACTAGCCGAGTTAAAAATTTTATAACTAGAGTAAAAATATATCCGACTAAACTATTATAACTCAATGCACGTAATTAAAGTAAAACCAAATGAAAATATCATATTTAAAAAAATTGCTTAAATTAGTTTTTTTTTAAGTTTTAGTAAATCTTTTATCTTTAAAAACAAAATTAAACTTTTCCACAGACAGTTTAAGTAATGAATATAACGTTTATCTAATTTTTTTATCAAATTAATTTCTTTACTATTATGTTACATACATATAAACGGTAAAATAAATGTACCTGAGCTTTGAGAAAGAAAATGTTTTAATAAAAAAAAATGCACACCATAACACAATGGCTTGTGCAAAGTATGAAATTGAATTTTTTAAAACATTTAAACTTAAAATAACAGTATTCTAAATTACATTTTTACAACAATGAAAAACCATCTTTTCTTTAATAAAATTGTTTTGAGGATGTTATCTTTGTATTTTCCAAAGCAATGAGGCGAAATAAACAGAAAACAAAAATATTTTATACTTTTTTTCAACTGTAAACAGAAGTTTTAGGCTACTAGGTTAAACATACAATATAAGAGTTCTTGTGTAAAATTATAAGCTTTTATTTATAACATTAGGATACGTAATTGACTATTGTTGCAGACATTTGTTTCGGAAATAGTTTTTATTATGAATATCATTTTATTGCCTTATGAATGTTTATCGAAACAATTACCATTGTTAAAGTAACAACACAAGAAATACAAGAAACTATAAGAAAAAAAAAGGTGACTCAACATACTGTTATTGAACTAGATAACAAATACATATATTTCCTTCTATAAATATAAATTACGGAAAACAGTGATGCAAAATATTTTAAAGCTCCTTCAATCGCTTTCTTTAAAAAAGTTTTTCTTGTATTAGAATAATTTAATATATTGCTATACACGTTTTAAAAATCATAGAGCGTGAAGTTTTATGCATGAGTACATTCGTACATTTAAGTTTTGCACAGATTTTATTATATAATACCAAAGCATATTTTTTTTGAAACAGATAAATAAAGGTATTTGAATGTAGCCTGTAAGTTTACAGAAAAAACTAAATAAGCGTTGTAAAGCAAAAAAAAAAATATTTTAAAAAATATGACACTGAACAAATTTAACTATTTTGATATATTTACTAAGGGTAAGAAATATAGGATTACCATTTGTTAAAATGGTCTACAGACTTATTTTTTTAATTAAAAATAGTTAAGTAAAAAAAATATTACTAAAATATTTCACGTAATTATTCTATTTACTTACGTTTCTTTTCCAAATGTTGATTCTCAACAAATTTAATGCATTACTTGTATAAATGATCCACAATACGAGTATTTTCTACTTGTGATATAAATTTTTTTTATCAGATAGTCTACGCCGCATAACCTAGGTAAGATACAAAATAGGTTTGCAAATGTTAAGCAACTTCCCTGTGTCCCTCCCAACACTAGATCTATACATAAAACTGAAATCCAATCCTCTTACATTTGCAGTATCGCTTATTCTTCTATTCGTGTATTCTTTTGTTAGTTTTATACTTTAGCCTTCTTTCTTAGTTTTTTAAGGGTTTTTTGGTAAAAAGTAAAACTAAACTAGTTTAATTTTTAACCCAAAACTATAAAAATTGTATCAAATAGTAACGTATGTAATTGCGTTTTATCTTTAACACATTTTCTTAAATTATGATTACATAATTCGAAATTATATTTAAATAACTAAAATACATTCCTAAACAAAATAATAAACACAATTTATTCATTATTTACAACACCGTTTTAAAAACTCCTTTCCACCTTAAAGAAACCACGCGATTGAGAACAAATCAAATTACTCTTATTAAATTAAATATGAAGCAAAATCGGCGAGATCAGCAACAAAATCCTATTTGTGAGATAAAAAGAAAAGCCTAAAACAACACATAAAGCGATGAATGGAAGCCTACGTGTCGACATTCCGTGGTAAGTGTTACGTGTCAAATCGTGTTAACCACTGTCATGTTTTATTCAGGCAGCGCCGCGATAGAAGGTGCAAAGGCAATTTGTAAGTTTTATTTGAAGAGAAAGAGAGTGAGGCGTTGGAAAAACGGAATAAATAAGACCACACTGTAGCTTTATTGGGGAGGGTTGCCGTATTTGGCATGTTTGTGCAGTTATTTTGCCTCCTTTTTAAGGGGATACGATACCCAAAACATTACACTTTAAGCGATTTTTATCATTCTGAGTAATTATCACCAGGTTCCTCTTCCAGTGTCGAAAATGGCACTTCTAGGAGTGAATTTCACACTTTGTTTTAAAGAATGTATTGTCTGTAAGTGTCACTTTTGACTGTGGTTTCTCTCTAAACGACGCCCGTCGCCAAAAGTTCCTCGTGTAGCTCTAGTGCGACGATAATTCAAACCTAACCTATGCCTAGAAGTAATAACGAACTTGTTAACTACAGTTCTTTTACATAATGTTCACTCAAAATAATCATTTTGTAGCAATAAAAACAAATAAGTAATTTCTTATTTATTTAAAAAAATTAACTTTTTCAAAACGGTACACCTTTTTCAATTTTAAGAATCTAATCAAACATTTATAGTTCGTTTTTAGTACTATTTGTTCAAGAACTGTGCATGGATTTTAAAATGCGAGTTAAAAAGTAACCTGCATATATAATGAAAATCACACAAAAAATTACAAATCATTGAATCCAAATTTTTTGTTTAAAACAACCATGAATAGTAGATATAATTCCATGCGCAATTTTGTGCAACATATTGTGCATTTTTTTTAAAAACACAAGAATTAAAAAAACGCGAACGGAAAAAAAAAAGGTTGCAAGCAGACGAAATACGTATTCACACTTATAGGAATGACTCCAGAATATATTTAAAAAAAAATTTCTACGAAAGACATCATTATTGAATTTTCAATAAATGTTCAAGAAAATATTGTAATATAATAAGAAGTAAAAACTGAAAAATCGATATTTTGACCAATTTTTTGGTAACAAATCCCTTAAATTCACCGATAACTATCGTAGACCAGATAAACAATAAATCGTGCAGACTTTCAACACAT
Source organism: Hylyphantes graminicola (assembly GCA_023701765.1). Classification (NCBI taxonomy): domain Eukaryota; kingdom Metazoa; phylum Arthropoda; class Arachnida; order Araneae; family Linyphiidae; genus Hylyphantes; species Hylyphantes graminicola. The sequence continues at coordinate 12,796,718 of CM043122.1, forward strand.
CTTTTTTTTTTGTTTTCCCCATGTTATTAAAAATTGCGTTGTTGAAACAATACAAAAAATGTATTGTGAACTAATAATAATGTACATTCAACAAATTTTTTTGGAAGGAGCAGCACGCACGTATTGTTAGAAAATATCTCCTCGACAATTTTTCTTTAATGTTTCAGAAAAATAAAGTTGTTCAAAAATAAAAAATATATTACGGTGTTAAAATGAATATTATAATTTTGTTACACATATTAGAAAACAAAAAAATGAGTTATTTTGTTCATCAAGCATGGATACAATAAATTCGTCTATTCTCGTAATCGTGAGTTGTATTGGAACAACACAATTATTTATCTGTACGTCTTCAACACAATTATAGTATTGCAACAATAAAATATAGTAATGTTGTCATTTTTACACAATACTTGTGTTCAAACAGCACAAGTGGAACACATTTTTTTTCTGAATGTACTAGCGATTATGCACTTTCATAACTGATAACTAGTTTTTAAGAAATGTAAAATTTCTATGACTAAAACTGAACACACTAACTGAACACACTGACTAAACTGTTTCACATACACACAATGCTCCAATTTATTATTTCGTCAAATTGAGGAAAATATTTTTGTCTTTGATGCCACTCATTTAATTTTAAAAAAATAAATATTTGTTTTACATCATCTAGCAGACATTTACTATTATTTTACTTAAAATTCAATGCAAGTCTTAGTTTAAATAGTTAAAAATACAAAGTTATTTTATTAAACTCTTTTTACTATAAAAATACCATCAACTACGTCCGCTCGGTCCGCCAATATTATGGTTCAGTTAAGTTTCAGCCTTGGGCAATTCTGTTCACCGAAGCCTTACCAACCACTATCATGGATTGTGCACTACTTTACAACAACAGAGAGTAAAACAACAGGAAAAGGGTTATTTGTAGAGAAATTTTGTTGCAACGAGTTGATGTTAACAACACAAAATGGGGAATCGAGGATTTCGGATTCATTGAACAGAAGTGTTTTGTTTCTTGGAATGTGACAATTGAGTTCAACTGGTCTTTTGACTTAAAAATTTAACTTCAAAGGAAATTTTGAAGGAATATGGCGAGAGATTTTATATAATAGTCACTCTTTCAAACTTTTGATATTTGGTAGGTAATGTGTAATTATATTACGCCGTCCTCCGTTAATTTGGTATAGGCTTGCTTACACATGGCCATGGTTACATCTCTTAAATATATTTATAGTATCATACCGTAAAATACATAATTGTAACATATACTTATTCATCCATATAGTACTCTTAAACGCGGATTAAATTTTTTTCACTGAAACAAACTTTAAAGTAAATTAAACTAAAAACTTTGCTATATAAAATTAAATATAAATTACAAATCCTGAAACCTAATTATCATATAAAAAAACTTGAAACTGATATTAATATTTATAAATAGAATACCCTACATAGCCTTTTGACAATAAAAATATCAAACTTGTTTACTAACTGCAAAAATGTCTTTTTTTCATCTATTACAATTAAAAAACAATAAAAATCAATTGTTTGTTGAAATATTTTAATATTACAATAAAATTAAAACTTATTCACTTTCAATAAAAAAAACTTACAAATTAATCGACAACCTAAACACATTTTTTATAAAGACAAAAACCCGACCCTACTAAACAATACCGCTCTATTCATACATCCTCTAAATTCACTGTATAAAGCCACCTAAACACAGGCATTAAAAAGCCATTAATTCCGGAGGCCCCTTCTGAGATCTTGGTCAGCCTGCCCTAGACAAGGCCAAGTCGTGTTAAAGTGGCAACCCTGGACCTTTGTGGCCAACACCGTCCGAGGTCCACTGGAAAATCAATCACCCCACACTGGTCATCTGTCCGTCTGTCTGAGGCTTTTGACCCCTCATCAACGGGTACGGAGTGGATGAAGTCTTTAAACATCTTCGTTTCGGTTTAGAGTGGATTTCTTGTTGCCTGTTTTGAAATCTATTTGTAAAAATATTTGATTTTGATGTTGAATGAAGTGAGAATTACGATACTGTTAATTAGGTATTTAATGCAACAAAGTAAATAATTGTTATTAGAAATAGTAAACGGAGTGAATAATAAATTATTATGTAAAGATACTCATTTAAAATGTATAACCTTAATTAGTGACTTAAGATTTACTTTCGTACACAGATACATGTTTTCTCATTCTGTTTTTAAATTAAATTTTTTTTGGTGTCAATAATACAAATTGCATTTTTAACCGAATAAATGTATGAGCTCGCTACACCTCAATTTCCGCCATTACTTAAGTTATGGCAGAAATATTTTAAATCAAGGTTAAAAATTGGGGTTTTTTTTAGTTCTTGTAAGGAAAAACAAAATGCTTTCAAAATAATTTTATTAAAGTGAAACTATTAAGTTTAAAATATAAATAAAACTTTAGCTTTTATTTTTCTAATGCTAAATACTTATCAAACACACAGCAGGTAATGTGATCTATATAACCTACACCTATAAAGAATCATGGTCGTGGCCAGGTGTAATAAAATTGACTATCAATCTCTTTCTAAAAAGGTATACATTTCCAACGACAAACAATGGGCATTGTGCAAACATACATCATGCGTGATCAATTGCAGAACCCCCAGTCTCCCTCCAATTTCTCCACATTCACTCAAATTAGCGACGACGATAACTTTATCAAAACAACTCACGATACACAGAAAAGCGACGCATGTCCCATAGAGTTATCACAACACAAAAGCCACTTTTCCACGATATCCATATGAAACTTATTTACTTTGTAGAAACAAAAGTAACCTCTAAAAACATACAAATGTATCCTTCATGCTCGATTACCGCACCCCGTCACGGTACTCTGAACCCCGTGGTCTGACCACCTTCTAAGATTTCTGATTGGCCGCCGTCGGACTTTTGCCCATAAGGTAGGAAACCGACACAAGGAATAAAAAACAATGAGAATCAAAACACCGACAATGGAAAAAGAAAAAATAACGCTATTGGACAGCGCCAGACTTGCATCACTAACCATGGGTATGAAATAGTCTCGATTCGTGGATTTTTTTTTTTACGTTACTCAAGGTTACTGTATTCGATTGATGCTAGAAAAAATTGTGTTAGGTAACGCATTGTGCAAAATGTTTAGAAATGTAGGCTGGAAGGGCTGAAGCGTATCAAGCAGATTTACACATCAGCTGGTTAATTCAATCCCACAGGCAGGTCTGTTGGCATTGTTAGTAGCTTACCATATCAAAATAGGAAATACAGCAATGTTATAAGGGAGATTGGGAAACATATAACCTGTTGTAATTTTTTTTTTTCAAATAACGTTTTAGAAGAGTTTTATACAACTTAAGTTGGCCCCTACTCGATTTAGCTTACAGTGCTCCTGATATCAATATTGATTTAAAAAAAAAAATATATGATATTTTGAGGGCAGCAAATTATTCCAATGTGCCCCGTGGTAAAGCATATTTTTAAATAAATTAATTTTGTTTTAATACTTCCGTGTTATATTTATCAAACATAATTCCTTGTATATTGTTAATTAAAACAAAATTATTGTCAGCTATAAATTATCCGATTAACAATCTTAGTATAATTTGGTGATCCAATTTGCCATGCTAGTCCATATTTGATAAAACGTCTATTATTTACTTAGGATGCTTTATAATAAATTTCTGCATCATTTAGAAGTTTACAATTGGTACTTTTAAATGTATCGTAGCAAAATAATTGTGAAAAACTACAGCTATAGGCTATTAGATTACAGATAAGAAAACAAACGTTTACATTTCACTTAAAAAAATTATATTTTCTTCTACAATAATTTTTAAAATGCATTCAGAATAGATATATCGAAGAATACAGCATAGCTATCCTGCATTATGACAAACTTTGGTACACATGTATTACGACTTCATGGCGTTCGTCATGGTGTTCCCCAAATGTGCCCTCTTTATCCAACTTCACTTGGGAAATTTAATGTCAAGTTTTACCTTGATAATGTTTTTATATGTTTAATTAGTGTTTTAATATGTTAATTAGAACTTCGGTTTATTTCGGCTATATCTTATGGCCATATCAAATAATTTTGATGCATAAATTATTTTAAATTGACTTGTTTTTATTAGAAATTTAAAAAAAATACAAATTTTTAGGCAGCATTTCAGATTAACAACATCTATACAAATATCTAAAATACTATCAAATAATCTATTCCAGAATAGCGAAATAACAATATATTTATTTTTACCTAAAACCTATTACACTTCATTCAAATTTTATTTTAGTTTAAAACTATGATGAGTATTTAGCTTTCTTAAATACTCACAGGATGTATTGTTAAGTTAAATTTATTACACATAACTTCTCTAACTAGGCCAAATTAATGACTATGTAAACTAATAGTTTTACAGTGTTGAGTTTGCTCATTAAAATGCAGCATGCAGATGTTATCTTTTGGCATATCAAAAGAAAACATCGTTGATAATGATCTGAATTCAAAGTTTAGTGTTTGTCAGCAATTTATTTTATACTTTAGTAAACAAATGATTCTATAATTATCTTGATGAATCCCTAAATGCCAATTTATTGTTTTAAATTTGTGCAAAAAAGGTCACAGTGTATTATTTAAATTTATTTTCGATCAAACAAAAAAATATTTGTAAACTAATTTATTGTATACCTGATAAATTTCCCGAACCTTCCTTTGTTTCGATAAATGTGTTTATTTAGCATGATATATTTCAATGATTTATATTGAATTCTAAAAAAATATAAGTATATAATTATCAACTTGTAAATCCTTTAGCAGTTTATGGAAAATTTTAATGAATATAACTGATCTAGAGAATATTTAAAATATATAATACTACGTACTACTATAGTTATTCGGTTCAGAGGTACACATATGTGAATCTTTGTAGAATTCATTTTACAATATTTCCTAATACTAGCTCTTCGACAAACTAAAACTTTCAATCTTTCCAAAAACACCGATACCGAAATAAATAATTGATTAATTTTATTTAAAAAAAGACGCAACAAAAGTAGAAAGCCGTTTTCAGAGCTCTTGCAAAAAGTTTTCAGCTTTAAATTTATAAGAGACTGCATTTAAACAAACGTTAAATGAACTATAAATTACAAAATTTAAAAACTGATGTGTTTATTCATAGCACACACAAATACTTATTTTTCAGCTTTAAACCTAAACTCTATCCTCAGCAAATATTAAGCATTATGTTGCTTTTGTTTTTCAAAATTACGTGCAAAACACTCTTTTAAATACATAATTGTTTGAAAAACATGGTTATAAAATAATGTGTAGGATGTTTTCGGAAATGAAGCTGATAGTAAGAAACACTCGCCGCGATAAATAAACATCTTTGCGATGTTAAACCGCGATAAATACCAAACATCTTTATGGCAATAAATTATCACCCGTCGCAAATCATGTAGTCTAGTGCGACGATAATGAATCTCAACTATCTATATCTATATCTATAAAATACCAAATCGAAACAAACTAAACCCTTTTAGTAACAACATTCAATCAGAGATTAGACAGCTACTTTTGAAAAGTAACTCGTTACAGTTTCTTAATACGAAAAGTGCCCCCCCTCCCCCGAATCACAGTTACTTTTAAAAATTTCAAGTTATAAGAAAAACTGAAATTTAGCGATCTTGCCGTTTTCACAGAGAACCAAGACTAAATACAATAGAGGCAATCGGAAAAAGTTTAGAACGAAAATTTAGGGTTGATAAAAATCAAATTTTAAATAATTAAATTTAAAAAAAACACCGAACTGTGCCGAAAATATCCATGAAAAAGTAACGGAATTTTTCATTACAGTTAAAAGTAACTATGTTAATGACAGTTAATTTCTGAAAAATCTAACGGCGTTACCTGAAAATAGTAACTAAGTTAGCTGTAGTTACTTTCTGATAAATCTAAGGGCGTTACCTGAAAAAAACGTAACTAAGTTAGTTATAGTAGTTATTTTTTAGAAAAATCTAACGGCGTTACCTGACAAAAGTAACTAAGTTAGCTATAGTTACTTTCTGGAAAATCTAACGGCGTTACTTGAAAAAGTAACTCTTACAAGTAACGCAACCTGCATTCAACAAGTCCCTGCACAGAAAGATCCAAGAGGCATGAAAAATCAATGGTCCGCCACCGCGTCGCCAAACAGCAGCCAAATTAACGAGACATCCAACACAGTCCATCTTTTCCAGGCAGGACCACACCGGATTCGATGAGTTTGAGTGTGACAGCTAACAGGACTAATGTCCCGAGCCAATACTATGAAGCGAATAAAATGATGGATACAGTATTTAGTGGAAGCTTCTTCACATCCCAGTCACTTCGTCACTCTTAATTACTCTGCTCACTTCATCACAAAAACCAATCTGTCACGCCTGCTTCTAGCCAGAAATCTCATCTACTTTTTCTGCCCTCCCCGTTTAATTCGACCCCCCACTCCCGTTCTTAAAGTTGAGGTTTGAAAGATTTGTCGAAGTTTGCGGTTCGATTTGTTGATGACGATTGTTGGTTTGTAACGAACAAAAGTTAGTTCTCCCCAGTTCCCATTAACAAATAAATTCTTTTTAAAACTAATAATAATAATTTTGTTGCACAAAAAAATAACAGATATTAATTTGATGGAAAAATCAAAATAAATCTAACTAATCACTAATCAACTAAAACTATACTATGTTTTATTACACTACTAAAATTGATGAAATGTTACTCCGTCCATTATTGTCACCGTTTTTAAAGGGTAACGTTCCACCCTTTTATACAGTGCTTGTATGTTTGATATTGTAAAATTTTTTAAAGCATTAGTTATATTAATATAAGCAGGAATTCTAGAAACAACTGTGTCTTAAACCCATATATTATTAAAGCCTGGAAAAAGCTAAGCCCCGTTATTTTGTGACGGTTAGTTGACTTCGTATCGGCATCCCCCCACAGTAGAACATAAATTCAATTATATTTTTTTTCTTATTCAATTGCACTCAAATAATTATTTCTAGCAGCAAATTAAAGGCTAGAGTAGTATAGTAACCAGTGCATCATTTCGCTTTATTCTTATAATTCTTTTCTATACCTTTTTACAATAGGTTTTATGATTTTTCAACATTTGTTTATCTTTAAGTTTTCCCTACATACATATGAAACTAATCAGCTCAAATTCTTTCAGTGCTTAGTTTTCAGATTTTTCAATTGTAATTTTTTCATATTTTTATTAGTATTTTACTTGAAAATTTTCCCGCACATTTTAAACTTCATTAAAGTTTATGAAATAACCTATATAATTCAATATAATCAATTTTATATTTCATTCTTCATATATTCAGTTTTACGTGGCTTAGCGTGTCTTATTTATAAACTCGTTACTTGTACTGTTAATTCATGCTTGAATTTAAAATAACTATTTTGAAGAAACATTTTATTAAAAACCAGTACCAAAAAGTCTAAACGTTTTTGACGACTGTAGTGCAAATATTTTGTTAGTTTAACTTATGCTTATTTGTTTTCTTCGATTCTATTATTTTGTATGAGTTAAGAAAACAACTACAATAATGATTTAGTAAATCCAGATTAAAACCACTACACCGAAAATGTTTTCAAAAAAATTTTAATTTTAGAATTATTAGGGTACCAGAAAAAAAATAATTAAATTGGTAGCTTTAATTGAAAGGGATTCTTGTACAACTGTAGACTGTCTTCTAATTTTTTTACATAACAAGTTTTTTTTGGGGGGGCCATTTTTCTAAAGCTTAGCCGGAATTCCGTCAACCATACGAAAAAAATATATAATTCTAAACATCAAGGACAAATATAGAAATGAAGACATTTATTATAGTACATCCTCAATTTATTTGATTGACCATATTATTACTATCTAAATACCTCAACTCAATAAGCACAATTTTATCAGCACAAAAAGGTTACGCCGAACTTTACTAGATGTAACCCGAAGAATAATTACATGGAACAATGCTTATTCTACCATTTGTTACCCTCCATTATTCACAATGTCACATTTTAAACTTGTACATAGTATTCAGACTCTGTTTCTTGTGTAGTACTTGGAGTTTCTCTTTCTTGTAGCTTTTCGGTCGTGATCTAAGGCTGAAGAATGCCACAACAAGGAGTCTTTACGTGCCTCCAAAATCCATCCGTCAGAACTCTCCTCGCGCCAAATTCGGGATCGTTATTTATAGAGCTGTATATTTGGTGGTAAAGAAATAGCATTTTGTCATTTGACAACTGTTATTGGGTTGTTTGGATTTTTAAATCTTTAACCCTTTCGATATTACGACGCACATCGAATCACTTTTCCAATGCATTACCAGTGTCCACTGTGTTTATATATCGACATTCTGTTACATCTTATCAAAATTAATCAAACTCAATACATCCCCTAATCTTCATTTCATGTTGGCTGATTGATGACCAAAAAAAAATCCAAGTGAATTCATTAATTGAAACATTTCTACCGTTTGTTCTTGTTAAGGCTTAATTATTTTTCTCATTACGATTGTTTATTTAGTTATATGAAAGCGTAAGAGAGGTAAAATGGAAATGTCTGCCGTCTTAAATATTTGCTCCCTTTAATGTCTGTAAACTTCATTAAATGCATATAACTTATGAAAAACATAGCAACCATAATCATGTCATCGCGAGAAGACTTTAACATTACATTATAGGGATAAAATACAGAGATCCAACGGCAAGTACTTCTCCCTGCTTTGAACGGTCCCTTGTTTACTATTAATAACTCGCACCATAACTTCTTGTACCTTGGTTAGCATTGCTTTCATTGGCTATTGGAAATTATTAATCAAACTGGCAAGAATAAAATAAACTTTCACTATTACAAATATTGTTGTTCATAAAGAAATACTTCATGTTTATGCTATTTCAAAACAAATCACGACAATTTCTGGGAAATATAGTAATATATCAAACACACAACTGTTATCTGCAAAGAGCATTCATCTTCCCATCCCTACTTGGTGGAGTAGGCAGCAGGCTAAAACGGAGTCACTGGCTAGACCCGAAATACACCAAGTAGTTCCAGTCATAGCAAAGACGTAGAAAAAACCCAAGGAAAAGAAGGAAAGCAAAGAAAGAAAGCAGTAAGAAAAAAATCCTTCAAGAATTAAGACGCTGGGCCAGAGATGAGAAAAAATACGGCAGGGAAACGATAGGGCGTTATAGTTGTCGGCTATGTGGTTTTAACCTTTCTGGGACACACTGGCTGCCTCTTCAACTGAGAGATTAATGGTAGAGAAGCTGAAGATTCGGTCTTGTTGCATCGGATGTGTAGGCTTGCCGGAAAAGCGACTGGGCGGGGGAAGTGACAGTTATGTTATTTTTGCCTATTTCTTGTACGGCTTCTGGTCTAATTGTATCCCATTATGCCAATCAATTATTGCTAATTGTGTTGAACAAAAATATTTTGAACATTGGATGTCAGATTATAATCTAAAAAATTCAAACCTCGTGCTGAATTGACTGATCGACTTTGGGACGATTTCTTCGACTTGGAGAAAGGAGAATAATCAGCTTCGTAGTGATTTATTTAAAGATTGAGTGAATGCATGCAAAATTAAAATTTATTTCAAATTTTATCACAATTATGCTTTGAATAAATCTGAAAAGAAAACACAGTGCTGAATTATCTATGATTCAATGAAGTATTAAAAATCGATTAACACCTAGTAGCTGACAAAAATTTGGAAGAGTTGGTCTTTTTTGCAGCTGTAAATCAGTTAAACTGAGTAAATAAAAGTTAACTGTGATAAAACTAATTAAAAAGCTAGGGAAAGTAATTTTTTTATATATTCTGAATTTGAATAAAGCCTGGAAAAACACTTGTTTTTGATTTTGAAAAATCGCTAAAATAAGGAAAGCAGCTAATTTCTAAAATTAAGGAATAGTATTATAATTATGATTATTAACTTTTTCTGCTAAATAATGATTAACGAATGTTAAAAAATCAGGGGGTAAAATTCTCGCATGTTTTCTCAATTTTATTAGGCCCCCGTTTATCATTTTATCCTTCTGTCAAGTAAAAAAATAACAGTTTTCTTTCACTTACATAAATTGTTTTCTGTTTGTCACGTTGAACGCTCCTTCCGTTTGCATTCAGTCCATACCATTGCATAGAAACGTACACATAATAACCACGTTGCGACATTTGATATTTTATTTAACTAGTGTGCAAAGACTGCAGATCGTATTATATTATTTCAATGGGAAGTGGGACGGGGTTTTATAAAACCCATAAAAGAGGATTCAGTGTAAAAGGAAATGACTAAGTATTTTGTGACTACGAACTGTGTCAATGGAAAAGAATGAGTTAATGATTCCTTGTTTACAGAAAAAAATATCATACAAATTATTTAACTACGCATCTATTCAATTGCAACTTTATCTGAGGGCACTTTTGTTAGAGTTGAGGAAAATTTGTGGGCATTTACCTCCAAAATGCTACAATATTTAGTAGTTGCTGATAAATATATGTTAGTGTTTCTACGGTGTAATTTTATCCAAATGTGTACTAATTACCAAGTTAGTTGTAAGGCATAATAAATTAAAATAAAATGATAAAGGTGCAATCAAGTTTGAAACCAAAATGTCTGCAAGTTTTATAATATGATTTTTTTAAATGAAAGAAAATATACGGTCTTTTATATTAGAGCAATATAAGTCTGAAAAATATATTTTGGATTGTTTGAACCGATAAACGCATTTCAAATCAAATGTTCCACCACGTGTGTAAATATGTTTTCTGATTAGCAATTTATTTGGGTATAATTCTGTCAAAAACCAAAGCAATAAATGATGGTCCAATTAATGTCTAGAATTGAATCTCAAGGTTTTAACTCTTAGGGTTGTATCACTTTTGAAAAGGCTGTAAAGCTTTCGCCTCGAACGTTGTCGAGGTCTCTATAAATTTCAAACCCAGAGTGAGTGCTTAATTAGAGAAAAGTAGCGTTACGACGTCGTTTATCAGCCCGTGGTTAGGCAAGAAAATGTATCTGCCCGCGGACAGAAGCCACTTCTTCGGAATGGGGGATCTCTTCCATGCAACATCTTTCAAAACCACTTAACATCAAGAACAAGGCTAATCATTGTCGCGCTTTTACTTCTGGCAACGAAGTTTCATCCATCAAGCCGCAGAACGTTGGATTAACGGAGACTACTTCTACAGATCCGTCACCTGCATATTTAGAACAGGTTGCTGCCAACGTTGTGGCCGGGAATAAACCACCTAGAACTAAATCGGGAGCTCAGATGGGAGAATAACACGTGTCCTTTCATTGGTAAGAAAAGCTGCTGCGAGATGAAGGGGTGGGATTTGTCTTCATCAATAAGGACATTGAACTTTTTGATAGTCATAGAGGCAGGTAGACCAAAACACCTTCAACAAGAAGTTAGTGTTTGGTATATAAGGATATGCATACATCCCTTCATAAAGATGTCGAAGATGTAACAGCAACCACCTCCAGGTGAAGAGCAAGTTGCTTTAGATTATATACTAATTTATATTATGTAGATTACTAGTAGTATTCAGCGCCATCTAGTATTGTATCTAGTTTGAGGTTGCGTGTACGGCGGACTGCTGCACTTAGTGGTAGTAGGATATGGATGGGTAAGAGTTATCTACAACAAAAAAGATCATTTTAATTCGAGGTCACTATCAAAGAATGCCTGTACAAAACAATTATGAAGGTTTCTCTCAACTAAACTGTTTTGTATAACATCATTCTCGAAAAAAAACTTTTGTATTTTATACCTTCAATGGTGACAGACATTTTGTAAATACTTCAAGACTAAGCTACTTTAGAATTTCTTTCTTGTAAAATTCTTACGTTTCGCCCTACTTTCGTGAGAGATAAAACACCATATTTGACTTTACATGGCAAAGGACTCTTTTTCTGTGCATGGTGCAACATGAAACCCAAGCATCTTGGCCACGCCAAGGATAATAAATAATTCATCACCAAAGCATTTTCCAAACGAACAAAATTTCATCGATCCAACATGATTCAACTCACATTACAAGATTCAAACATCCATCCATCTAAATACACATCTCACAATAACTCACCAATCAGCATATAAACCTCTCCTTACCACCACCTAAGCCCCAATCCAACCCTTCGACGCCTTCGGTACAACATTGAAATTAATTCCAGCTCCCTCCCCCCGCACAAAAGCCAGTCACGGATCTAGATTTTACTTATCTTGACCACGGTCCAGTGAGTGTCAGCCACAACAAATGCTTTATCACAATCACGCTCTTCAAGTGCGGCTACCCCCTTCTTCCCTCACCTTGGCTTCCATTAGCCTAAAACATTTTCCAAACGAACCTTGGCTTCCATTAGCTTAAAACATTTTCCAAACGAACAAAATTTATCGACCCAACGTGCCTCAACTCACATTACAAGATTTAAACAATCCGCGTCCATCTAAATACATATCTCACAATAACTCACGGATCAGCAGCACACACAATCACCATACAAACCTCACCTTACCACCACCCAGGGCCTGCTCTTCCACAAGGCCTATTAGGTCCGGGTCCAGGGCCCCATATTCTAGGGGCCCCTAAATTTCAGTTTCTATTATGCTAAATGCAGTAAATCCCCAAAATATCAGTAAACTAAAAAATCGGATACTCCACTTTGTTTTTTGCTCAATTTTAAGCGAGTAATTGACCTAACGTTATTGTTTTGATCATGTTTGTAAGGAAGCCTATAAAATTGTAGCAAAATAATTATACAGGGGTCAAATAGCACCGTCATTATTGGAAATCATACATAAAATTTTCTGTAAAGGGCCCCCCAAAATAGGTTGTGGCTATAGTCTGAGTCCTGAGATTTCCTAGAACAGGCCCTGCCACCACCTAAATCCCAATCCAACCCTTCGACGCCTTCGGTACAACATTGAAATTAATTCCAGCTCCCTCCCCCGCACAAAAGCCAGTCACGGATCTAGATTTTACTTATCTTGACCACGGTCCAGTGAGTGTCAGCCACAACAAATGCTTTATCACAATCACGCTCTTCAAGTGCGGCTACCCCCTTCTTCCCTCACCTTGGCTTCCATTAGCCTAAAGATTAATGAGCCCACCATGGTTGTCCCATTCTGATCCCTGAGGCGCCCCCGTGGATCTAATTCCGAAGTTCCCCTATCACGCTTTACCTGGTTTTCTCACTCTAATTAACCTTCTGCTGGTTTCCTCCGCACAATACTTTTCCCGAACTTTTCTATCCCATTTCCGCGAGGAGTGGTCCCTACGGGCGGGAACACTCTCTGAGCAGAGGTGGTAGACTTGGGAACGAGACTTTTCGTTGAAATTTAAGGGGATACGGTACCCAAAACATTATTTCTAGAAATGATAACATAAACTTGTAAATTATATTGGTTTTATATTTAATGTTCACTCTAAATAAACGTTTTTTAACAATAAAAACAAATATTTACAAGTAATTTTTTATTTATTTAAAAAAAAGTCAAAATTTTGACTATTTTTTTAAACGCTACTCCTCTTTCAATTTTGATAATAACTCAACCAAACTTTTAGTTTGTTTTTAGTACTATTTGTTCAAGAACTGTGCATGGATTTTAAAATGCGAGCTACAGTTAAAAAGTAACAAGCCTTCATACTGAAAATCACAAAAAAATACAAATTATTGTATTCAATATTTGAAAAAAAAGCAGCTATGCATAGTAGACCTTATTCCATGCACAATTTTGTGCGCCATATATACCTAAGAACACAGGTTCAAAATTGTAAATTAATTAGCAAAAAGCCTTAGGGATTTATTAAACACAAAAATTGAAAAACTCGAAACAGAGAAAAAAAGGTTGGAAGCTGACGAAATATGTATTTAAACTTATAGGAATGACTCCAGTAATAACTTTTTTTCTACAAAAGATATCATTACAAAATTTTCAGCAAATGCTCAAAAAAAAAACATTGTAATATAATAAGTAGAAACTGAAAAATCGATACTTTGACCAATTTGTTTATATCGTGTCCCCTTAAGGTAAGGGAAATAAATGGTGGTAACGGATTGTTTAGTGAAGTATTATTTACAAACTATTTTAATTATATATAGTTACGTCAAATTAATATTAAATATTTATTGGAATTAATTTAATTTAAGTTCAAAAAGTAAGTTGGTCAGTAGAAGGCTCCAGTTACAGGGACGTTACAGAACCAAAAAGTTAATGAATGAGAATAATTTTATAATTCAATACTGCGCTTTCGGAATTTTTCGGCTATGTGTTCTTCGATTACAATTGTTAAATGCGATTTTTTTCCAGAAGTAAATAGTAAAGTCAAAAATCTCAACTCTCTAATCGGAACAAAAAAAAATGATTGCTTTAGCCTAAAAAAACCATAGATGCGTAAAAAAAGGAATAAAAACTATGATTTTAATTTCAAGCAAAATATTTTTTGCTTGCAAAAAGTATATTGCAATGTATTGCAAAAAAAAAGAAAATTTAAGTATAATCGTAAACTCATTGTTTTATTGAGATGGTTAAAAGAAGTTACAAACCCTAATGTCAAAGGTGAACAATTAAAAATTACCATCATCAGTTTTTACAGCTTTTTGGTTTCCCTCGATGTTTTCTGTTTCCACAGGAATCTGCCCCATACTTTAATTTAGAATCTGAAATTGATGACACAATGTTTATGGAGTCTTATGCATTTATAAAGAATTACTATGTAGAAAACTGTCCCTGGTCGTAGAAATTTTATTAACAATCACGACTGATTTCAAGATGCTTATACTACTTTCTCTACGGTGAAGAATAACAGTGACTTCCGAACATTAGTATTAGCTTTAAATCTCTTAAACAATCCAATTAAATTTTACATAAACTCTTGAGCTAAAAAAATCTTTTTTTCATTAATTCGTAAAATGTTTAAATAAAAAAAATCTACTAATATACACGGCCGATTTAAACCGCCGAACTTTCTTTTAGCAAAACTGAATATAGAGCAAGTGAAAAATGCACTCTACATGAGTGTCGAAACTTAGATTTGGCTGTTAAAATAATGAACGTTCCACAGAGTTACGATAAAAATCTTTCTAGAGAAATATGATAAAAATCTTTCTTTTCAATCAACACTGAGCAGCCTTGAAAGTCTTATGCTTTTTGATATTTCATCTTCATAAAGACGATTATAAACCCAGTTGAAGTAGGGGCACTACTGAAAATAGGGCATGTTAAAAGATTCAAGTAGCAAGGTTTTTTTGTTTTTTTTTTAAGTTTTTTCAATAAATTATGCAGTTTCAAAAATCTTTTTTAAGTGTCGTGTTTTAAATAAATAAAAACATTTTTTTTTAATTAAACTTATGGAATATTTTTTGAAATTTGGTTAACCACGTTGATTATTTTTTGATGACATCAATGTTTACCCCATAAGAAGATTTATTCTATAATGAATGAATTTATGGTAATTGAATCTATTAAAAGTTTGTACAGTATCCTTCTTATATATACTTGTTTTTAAATCTAAAAAATATAAAATAAGGTTTAAACAAAGTAATTTTTTCCAAATTTAAAGCAATATATTATTTTCACATAAAATATTTTTTTAAAAAAGTAAAAAACTGGTTAGGAACAAAAAAGAAAATGTTATTTTATTATTTCAGCGAAATTTTAATAAACTATTTTCAGTATTAGGTTTTTCCATGATCTTTCATCAGTTTTAAATTAAAATTACAATAAAGAATACGTACGATTTTTTTTTGCATAAATCTGACAACATAACTACAATTGAATTTGCATACGATATTAACTGAAAATCAAACATAAATTTCTCCTATATTATGGTCTTTTTAAAAATAAAACTTTATATTTACCAAAAATATTTCGAACATTAAGTAATAATCTAAAAACAGTAAGAAGTTTAACACATTATTATTTGTAACGTATTTTAGTTATTAGCTGTTGATACGATGAATCTAAAAAACGTTTTGCACAATTAAATATTTTTTTCTACAATTTAATATTCTTTTTCTATTGTTTATCACTCAAAGCTAAGCCAAAACTCCCGATAGTTTCACTATTTTTTTAAAATGATTTTTGTAACTATTATCTGTAGATATGCTCAATGCATTTGTTACCAGGTTATCCACATAAAGTTGCCTTCGAGGCTGGTGTGAAATATAACATTATATTTTTCAAACCAGTTCGCTAAAATAAAAAAAGGAAAATAGTTGACTCAATTTCGAAATGAATCTTTCAGGTATTATACAATATAAACTTCAACTAATAAAATGGGGGCGTGTGAAATTCTCTCATGGAACACTTTTTATAAAGCACTTGAATTCCAAGGATTTAGTTACCTCAAGAATTTAAATAATATTTACTCTATCAATTAATTCTATTGCTCCTCGCACAGTGGGATAAAAAGTAGGTTGTGAAAGTGTTAAATCTATTTTTCTTACGTTCTATTTTCCCGAATTGTATGAAAAGCTAGTATAAATTATTCTTTTACCACTTCGATCACATAAAATAGTCTTGGTGTTTCCTATAAAATTATGGTTGGATTAAATTTGTCTTTATTAACAGAAATATATATCGAGGATTGCCAGGTGGTCAATTAAATACGCATAGCGATGGATGATAGCTAGATCGTTTACATTGTCGAACTTTTAAGAACTTTTAATTGCGCCTTTCAACTGAATTAAATTGATTAAATTATGTCACTTGTAACTCACAATTAAAATAATTGCAATTAACTTTTTTAGTTGCTTTATGAAACAATTAAAACTATATTTTCAATTTTTAATAAACAATTAAAACAATGAAACTATAAACTTTATGTAATATAACGAAATGAGTAAAGATTTAGGAAAATTAAGCTGTAAGTCTTAGATCTAAGACGAATAGATTTTGTGGTTAATTGTTACCGCTGCAGTTAACAGCTAAATAAGTGTGGAAAATTACAATTAACAATTTCAATTGAGGAATTGTTAGTTGTGGTTACATTTATCAATTAGTTGTCAATATTTAAATATTCTTGCAATTAAAATTTATCTAACACTGTTCTTGTGGAAGTTTCCAAAACAATATAATCACACAAGAACGGGTGGCGAAATGATATACAAGTATTTAATCAGAATGTTGTTTTCGGTAAATCGAAAGTTATAACGTTAAATATCTAATCGCTTGCATTCTATGCGTTATGCAAAGTACTATTATTTCCAACAATTGTAAAATGTCAGAAAAATGTGTCCATATTACTTTTGTTTTCTCTTTTTACCCCTACTTTCTAATAAAAAAAATTTCCTTATTATGTATTTTAATTTTAAAAACCTAAACAAAAATTGGGAAACAACGCACAAATTGCTTGTTATTCATATTTCGATTCAAAATACACCTACTGATATATATATTAAACAAAAGCAATTGAAAACTTGTAAAGCATCAACAGTTAGCTTAAAAATTACCCTCCTTTTTTCTAATCGAGTACAATTTATTGAGAGCGCTATCGTTTTAAGTGCCATCCCAGCTACATCCGAACAATTTCTAAGTCTTTATAGCTTTTAACCAAAGATAAAAACGAAAAACTTTATTATCGCCTTTTAATCAAGTCGTGCTGGTTTTTCGAGTGGTGATTGACAATTCCGAAATGGTCTTTATTACGGAGCTAATAAATTTTTATTACTTATTAGCTACTGTCTCATTTACAAAGGGCCTTATTATCGTTTAGATAATGTAATTCCCCCCTTTTTCTCCTATTCTTTTTAACGTTTTTGAGGTCCCAGTGAATTCGCCCTTACTAACGAGCTGGGCTGGATTCCTTTTC
Source organism: Hylyphantes graminicola (assembly GCA_023701765.1). Taxonomy (NCBI): domain Eukaryota; kingdom Metazoa; phylum Arthropoda; class Arachnida; order Araneae; family Linyphiidae; genus Hylyphantes; species Hylyphantes graminicola. The sequence continues at coordinate 12,814,602 of CM043122.1, forward strand.
CCACTTAATGACAATAAATCATGATGTAATTTCAATGATGAGACTTTTCTTATAAGGACGGTAAAATAAAGAAGTCGTTTTTTCAGGGGTAGTCTTTTTTTATCACTTAATTTCTCCCCTTGTCACATCCATGGGTTGTTTAAAAAGATTTTAAATAAAAAAAAATGACTTTTCCCCTCTATTTGTTTCCTTTTACTTTTTCTCGATGACCGTTTGTATTTATTCGTTGTTTGATCAAAGGCCAAGAGAATATCAGTCTTTCGTATTAAAAAAAGTTGTGATTAAATAATGCCCTTAGTTCCAACATTTTTGCTTAACAGGTTTGAAGATTTGTTGTACTTAGTTGTTCTTAATACAGGTCTAACAAATGTTGTGCTTAATACAGGTCTAAATAGTAGTTTTGTCTAAATAGTAGCATTTCCCTTTAATGAGCAATTTCTAAAACATTTTAAATAAAATATATCGAAGTGAATAATGCGGTTTTGACGTGGTTGAAACTTGGTTAATATTTGTTTTTCAATCCTATTTTTTTGAGTAATGTATATTTACTGGTAGAAAACAGGAGTGTCAAAAAAATTAAGTTTGGTTTAGCCCAGAACTATTTCAACACGCAGCCGTTGTACGTACTAGGAACCATATTGTGGGTAAAGCCAAGCTCCAAAATTTATAACGATGAAAATGTAATGTAAAGTTTAAATATAGTAATTTATTGGAGTACATTTCTTTTTAAATAGAAACTAACACTAGGTCTATATTTTTAATGGGACGTCAAGTAAAAATACCCAAAACATAAAAGTATGGAAGGTTATTTCCTACAATCTGAATGCAAAGAAAAAATAGAACTTAAACAAAATTCTGTACCTAGTTTTGATTGATATTGATTTCCAATCGTAATTATTTGAGGAAAACTTAATTATTTATTGATAAACAATAATTTTTATAATTTTCATTTATAAAAAATTTTATATGTATATACTCAAAAACATGTTTTTATAAAAATAAAAAAATGCATGCTAAATCGAACTTATTTAAGATACTTTCAACCGATTTCTGATTGGGAATGCATGTTGATTTGGCGGTCGAAGTTCTCTGATGAAATCCCGTTTTTAGCTACGTTTCTCAAATCTGTTAGACACACGAAAGTGTGCGTGTCTAGTTGGAGTGCAAACAGTTCTTAAAAAGCGGGATCTTAGAAGGGGTGGGACTTGATTATATTTCAAAATGGAGGCCAACCACGTAACGTCTTTTTTAGAGACGTTAAAAAACCTCCCTTTTCAATAGAGGAAAAAACGCAGGAACCAGGTATTCGCACCGCATTTTTCATTAAAAATTTAACGTGATATATAAACGAAAAAAAAACTTCTCCGCTTTCAACAGTTGCTGGGAAATATTTCGTGATTTGCTTGAAAGTCTTTATTAAAGGAAACAACAAAGAAAATGGTTTTTAAGATATTTTTTCTGTGGCTTCAAAGAATTGTGAAAACATTTTTTTTACTCATCTTCATCTTTATAGTTTTGTAACCCTCTCGGAAAAAGGTTAAACCGTGAAGCAGTAAAACGAAGAATATCTTAATTCTTTAGTTTTCATAAAAAAAATATCTTGGTTAAAAGAATTTCATAAAAGTAAACTTTCCCACAGCGTTTATTAAAACAGCCAAAGGGGATATAATAATACTTTTTTTTCTATACTCATTTCAAGAGAAAAAATTAATTTTAATTAAGTTTACTTTTTCACAAGTTAATTAAAAAGCATTTTTTGAAATCTAGAATAAACGATGTCAATTATTTTTAATTGCTCAATTTTATAATTTATGAAAATTAAAAACAAACATGTTTTTCATTGTTTCACGTTTTAATACTACTTTAATTATACAGCAAAAAATTAGCAACAGATGATGTTTTAAAAATAATTTTTGGGAAAGGCTTTATTAAAGTTCTTAAAAAAAGTTTGAAACTTAAAACTTTTAAATTTAAATTCAATAGAGCAGGTATAACATATAAAATTGACATTTTTTTACAAGTGCTAAAAATGTAACGTTTTATTAAAATGTATAAATGTATATAAAAAATATTAATATATAAATGTATATAAAAATATTAATATATACATTTAAAATCGATACTATAGCTTTCGTTAGTAAACCCTTAACAAAACAGATGTTCGCCTTGATTTGTTATCTATTCATCAAACTGAAAACGTAATTTACTTTGAGCAAAACCACAGTTCTATTATATTCCTTTATTTCATTGAAACTTAAATTTTCATAATTTTATGACAACTGCTGAAAATTAAAATTTGTTATCATAGACCAATCAAAATATTCTTTAAAACATATGATAACACATACAAAACATAGTGTTAAAAAAATTGCTACTTTTACAATTGTTACTTTAAAAAAATTTCTTGAACAATCCCTAAATTCTTAACTATGAAAAGTTGATCATAATCGCAATCAAAATAAATAATTGTGTTGAACATTGGCTGTCTGATAACAATATGAGAATTCGACCTCGTGCTGAATAGACTTATCGACTTTTATCGCCATCAACTATCATCGACCAATTAATCTACTAAAGAAACAATTGTGCAATTCGATCATTAATATTTGATTGGCTAATCATTATTTTTAGGGTCTTTTAGCCCGCACAAAGTGTTAAAAAACTAAAAGTTTTATATTTACGAATTCTATCATTTGGAAGTCGAACTTTCACTTGAGCAGAGAGAAGTGTGCTTAAAAAGGAGCAAATTATCTACCCCGATTTTTTAAAAAACTTTTTTATGCTTTTTTTACCTTGATGACTTCGTTCCAAAGTAAAAATTCTCTGCAAAATGACTGACGGCGGTTCCCCGCATACTTTCTACACTAGCAGATACTAGATGCTTTGTTCCTAATGTTCCAAAGATAAAATTCTGGAAAACTTTCCTACTGATGAAAATTTTGTTCTTATCGTAGCGTATTCTCCCTTTCGTATTCTTGGCGAAAAAACCCACGACTCGGGGTGCCAGAGTGAAGTAATATCTCCCCGCCAAATGAAAATCGACGCCAAATAAGAAATGATGTCTTCTAACAAGTTGTAAGCGACCCTGTTGTGAGAAACACTTTCTCATTTTAATAGACGGCTGATCAAAACAAGTTACGTTTTGTCCTGTGATAAAAAAAAATTCTGATAAAATTTAAATTTGGTTTTCACTCTGTCCTCTTTTATAATTTTAATCTAAAATTGATTCATGAACATTTTATCACCTGACGTCAGGTGTAGCCTTAAATCCTGTAATAATTGGGTGAATTTATTAATAGTAAATAAATTCATTTCTGAAAAACTATTTGCTATAACTCTAAATATTTTGAGCCGTTATATTCAAATGTATTACTTATTCTTAATGCTACATTTGAATATGTATTTCTGATGTCACCTTAGTGTTGTAATTAAAAAAAAAACTTTACTAAAAGAGATGGCAATTAAATATTTTTTAAGAATTAATGAATTCCATCTTCACTTAGCAACATAAGAATGAAACTTTGCTAGTTAGAAATGAAAATCGTTAACAACCTTGAAAACAAATCAAAATGTACCCGTTTTGCTTTATTTGTAGCATTTTTAAAGTAAAGATAGCGACTTATTTCTTCTCTAACTCCTGATATGAATATTAGCTATAGCCAGTTCTATAAACCAAAGCTTTCTTTTTGCGTCAAGCCAAATTTTTCCGGCTGTATAAAATATTTTTACAAACTGAATAGTTATGATAAAAAATGCAGTAGGCATACATATAAGTTCTATAATTCCACTTTTTTATATTGCCTCCAATATTTTTAAAATGTAATGAATTTCACAACAAATATCTTAACAAATTTCATTTTTTACTAGTGACTTATTTTTTATATTACATTTACCATGATTATCATTCATAATGTAATTCAGAAAAAAGATACATTTTTGGTATAAATATTTTATGAAATTTGTGCTATGTGGGCTTTTTCGTGTAACCATCCATTTTTAATCAAAACATTTTTAATATGATTTTGAATCTATACAAATCACGCCAATTTTCTCTACTGAACCATTATTTTAAATTAAAATATTGTAAAATGTCAGGAAAAAAATTAACGTTTGAACGAAAAACAATTAAAAAAAACTAAACTTTCATGAAACATATATTCACAATCTTCTGTATTTTAAATCGTCTCAGCTCTTTTATAAATTCCTTATATCACTTTTAAATAACTAAATAACATTTAAATTGTTATAAACACTAAAAAAATTTCAAGTTTTTGCCAAGATGATGCTAAATGCAATATTCTGGCACTCCCTTTTTGATATGCGGGGAAAGGGGTAAGGATAGATGTCTAGGTGTCAGCCAGTGTGAGACATTGCTTATTGGTGATGTTCGAAATAGAAGCCAGGATGTATGACGTCACCGCTATTCAGAGATGACAGCCCGACATTCGACAGGATTGAGAAAACAAAAGGCGATACAAATGGGACATTATGGGAGGAAAGTCGGGGTTGGCTGTTTCATAAAGAACTGTATTTGATGTTATATAGTAAATTAGTTTTGTCTTGTTGATACAAATAGCTTATAAGACCTTTAAATAAGGAGATCATATAAAAAATTAAATTATCATCATATAAAAACTTAACCCTTTCAGTCCCAATGATAATTTGACAATCATTTTAGAGTTTGTTTTCTGATTGTCTATAGCCGTTTATGATATCAAAAAGCACATCATTCGATCCTTCAAACTTTTTTCTATTAACTAACATTTTTATTAAAAATCCCACTAGATATCATCCCTATTATTTTTTTAAAATTATGATCAGAAACATGACAGGGACAGTAAAGTGTTAAGATAATTTGAACCTTATATATAAATTTCTAATTTGTATCGTAAAAAACGAGCGATAAACATGAATGTTAATGATTATATAGTAGTATTTTTGTACGGATAGTTCAACGCAATCTTCTTATAAAAAAATTGCCAATTAATCCATTTTTAATTAAACGTAAATCAAATTCACTTTGTAGGAAGCACCTTAATTTAATACACTTTAAAACTTAAAGTGTTTAGTTTCACCATAATAATGGGTCCTAGTGCTGCAACGGCTGTGTGGAGAGATGTTTCACCATAATTTTGATTTTAGGTTGAACCATTTCAGATTTTGCAAACAAAACACATGATAATTTTTTCTATCAAATACTGAAAAACATGGTGAAAAATTGCACCGCACTGCAGCTGCAACTGATGAGAAACATTCATTTTTGGTGAAACCAATCGCAAAATTTTAGCTTTGTACTGAAACAACAAAACATTGATTGTTAAAAATTTCTTATATAACATTAATGAAAACAAAACAAATCTTTTTTAACAATACATACAAGTTAAAAGCTTTTGGGTGTTAAAATCAATATTAACTTATTTACTGGTAAGTGGCTTAAGAATTTAAATATTTGAAGTGCATAAACCGTCAATGTATTTTTCGAAATACAAATTCTTTACACCCGAGAAAGTCATTTTCAACAAACAACCTTTTTCCGTTAATAAGGTATCGGTTGAAAGAAACTTATTGGAAATTTCGCTGAATTTTTTTATTTATAAAAGTGTTATACCGAATCAATATTGTCACCATTTTATTATAGGTACGTAACATAGGCTCACATAATGACGTATGGAATTACTTTTTAAAAGCAGTTCAGATTTTTTAGTTTATTAATATTTTTTCATTGTAGTCATGTTTTTTAGTCTATTAAGTTTTTGTCATCAACGCAAAAGAATATAAACTATTTTGTTGTCATGAAAAGTAAAGTTAACGGTTGACTCGATTTTTTTCCGGGGGAGAGAAATGATTTGGAGAGTTAAAATACGTTTAAACATTAAAAAATATTGTTAGGTTTAGTTTTAAACTTCTTAAAATATAACGTTATAGTAGTAGTGTTTTGAAAAATGTACATATTTTACTATTTAAGAGGAAGTGTATTCTACAAATAGATATTTCAATTTAGAATTCGATATTACAATTGAATCAGCTTACATCTCTCTTCTTATTAAAGTATCATTTAGAAATTTGATTTTATGAAACTAAGAAACGCAGTATTTTAAAAAGAGACTGCCATAAAATAATTTTGAGTTATTTTAAAATATGAACTTTATAATATTTTGTCAGGGATATTCCTTAATATGGGTTTACATTAATAGATTTATCTGAATACAACCTACGGCCGATACATCTATGTGTTTTGTCCAAAATATCCGGTATTTCCATAAAAACACATTATTATGATTTATTATACCCTAAATTTACTAATGAAAACGCCTTTTTAGATAATTTTATATTTAATTAATTTGTACTTAAAAAGCTTAACTATCAAATTAATTAGTAGATTAGTAATGCGGGAAAGTTATTTTAACTTAATATATACGTAGAAAATGTATATCGATAAGATTAATTTTTTGTATGATAGCTAAAATCCAGTTAAAACAGATTAGCATAATATTTTCGTCATACATGAAGTGTTTTTACTTCCGTAAACTGTACAGATATTCCATTTCAAGAGAAGGAGGGTAGTAAACAAGAAAACGTCTCCAAAGAGAACAATACGATAAACTTATAAAAAAGATTAGTTTTGGACCCTTACCAAAATCAACCTAAAAAAAGGGGGACGTTTTCTTGGATCTCTATGAATACTCGTCTTAATTCAGGGGCTATCAACTCCTCAAGGAGTTGTATATTATTCGTAAGGTAGAGCCTGTCTAAATGAATAGTAAATCCAAAATCAGAGTTATTATCTTTATTTAAGTGTTTCATTTATGATGTATAGACAGTTTAGAGGAAGCAGTGTTTGTTGCTAAAAAAGTAGATACCTGCTTGTATAAACAACAATAAATACAACAACAATTAATAGGTATTTTCACGCATTCAAAAATGTGTCTATAAAATTATTCTTTGTAAATGCAGTTCGGTAAAATTAAATATTTTATTTTTTAGACTGATATAACACAGATTAAATAAAATCTGAAGTATAACATAAAAGTATATATCTAATATAAAGTATACATGTAATTATATATATATTTCTCTCATATGTAAAAGTTTATGTTCGAAATTTAAAATAATGGGAATACTAAATTATATTGTTTGTTTTTAAAACATTTGGTTTTACAACATTATAAAAACCTTCAGTTCAAGCCTAAGAAACGCCAAAAACATCCAATAGTTTTAGTTTGTTAATAATTACACGTATTTTTCCAATCGTAACTACATTTCTTTCAGATGAAAATTAGTTTCATTAACACTTTAACATCATGTAAACGTTGTCTTAAACGGCAAATCCGATACTCGCTACCACTGAACAACTTTCAGGTGGTAGTCAAGTGCTCAAAAACGTTTGAGAATCACTCTTAGGAAGAAATCTTTACGGAAACTTTGAAGAATTGTCGCATTGTCGACCGCAACAAAACATTTTTTTATGTGTAAACATGCTCCACTTGCACTGCTAGCCAAGAAGAACCCTCAAGAAAATAATTCAAGACACTTTTAAAAAATCCGTATCGCTTTTATTTGGTGAGTGTTCGCGGCTTTCAGTTTATTGTTTCTCTGGTTCTCAAGTTTTGACGTTCCTCTTTTGGGACTGCCTAATTATCTCGAACGATATAATCACCGTTTCCGTTCTGGATGGCGAGCGAAATTCAGGGCAACGGACGGCATAGAAGCTACCAAGGACGAAGGTCATAAACAGGGAATTGATGAGAGATTTATTGAATTCGTGCACACATAAAAAGTTGCAGGTTCCGTATTCTGACTATTGACACCAACACGTTGAGTGTTGGAAACCTGACCTAAGGTAAGGAGGATATAGGCAAGGAACTGATGAACTTATAGAATTCCCCAATAAAAAGTTAGAAGCTCCGTACTTTTAATACAATCGCGTCTAGTGTTGTGACCTACCACGCTAGGACAAGTTTAGGTTAGGTTTGAATTATCGTCGCACTAGAGCTACACGAGGGCTATTGGCGACGAGCGTTGTAATTTAGAACCACAGTCCAGTGAAGAGCCGACACCTGAATAGCCATCCAACGCAACCGTTAAGGGCGACATCGTACGCAGCGTTAGGACTTTGAAGGATATTTAACGTGCACTCCCTTACACAGGGTATTCGTCGGACACTTTCTTGACTGCAGTTATTTTGGCGATGACCGGACCCGAACCTGGGACCTTTCGAAGCTAGGCGAGTGCCTAACCGACTGGGCTCCCCAGCCCCACATTGAGTGTCGGAAACGTGATCTGAGGATATAGGTACACTCTTAAAACAAAGGAGTGAAATCCACTCCAGTAGGAGAAGTGCATTTTCAACACTGGAACGGAGTGAATATTAACTCAGACTGAGTTAAAATCACTCGTTTGAAGTGATCCTGTCGGAGGTTTAACACACAAGGGATCCACTCCTTTCGGGGAAGTGCATTTTCAAGACTGGAGGAGTGAAAATTAACTCTGACTGAGTTAAGGGGACGCATTACCCAAAAATTTAAATCCAGTATTTTTATCGCTAGCGTTCAAATTAAACTATTTTTACAGAGAACTAACATTCAATAAGCATATACAAAAAAATTATTAATATTGAAAAGTAAGTTTTTTCAAAAAATTAAAAATATTAAAAATAATAACGATTTTTCAAAATACTCCTCCTCCTACAATTTAAGGAATTTTTTAATTGATTATTTTTCAAAATGTTCCCACAACATCTATTAATAAAAGTTGGTATGGATATTGAGCTACCAGTTAAACAAAAATAGTTATGCCGATTTATGTACAAAAATAGCCAAAAAATAAGATTTTTTCTAAATTTTCAACTTCATCACTATTTAAAAAAATCCTAATCACACTAGACCTTATCCCATACCAACTCTTGTTTATGGTCGAAGCCTTAATAAAGAAAAAAAAAATTTGGAGCTCTACATTTATTAACTTAAAAGCCTTAAGGCTGTTAACCATTCATAAGCTAAAAAAAATTAAAATTTAAAAAATGAACAGAAAATTTCAAAAACAATTTTTAAAATTACCATATTATTTTCAATAAACCTCTATCATTATAAATGATACCTTCTTTTTTTGCAATATCTTTATATCACAGAGTTCTAGCATGTTTAATTATTTTCTGGGCAGCCCTAAATTTTAGGTAATGCGTCCATTTAAAACCCCTCGTTTGTTTTAAGAGTGTACTGACGATGGACTTATAGAATTCCTCCCAAAAAGTTAGATGCTCCGTACTTTGACTTTTAATACAATCGGGTCTAGAGTTGTGACCAACCGTGCTAAGACAAAGGCTGCGAATTAATAGGACTTATTGAATTCATATACTAAAGATATCCATTTCCTTGTATTAAGTAACAAATTCTTCGAGTGTTGAGACCGATCTCAAGGGTGTGCCACTTTCAATCATGTTATTGTTCAATCATGTGTGTGAAAACATTTAGGTTTGATGATACGACAGTATAGAAGGAAATAAATTAAGACAAACTTGTCGCAGAAATAATTCAAATGGAGAGAAAAACCAATTAGGTTATGTAAACTTCAATCAAGTTTTTACAAACAGAAACGTAAGGATGTTTCAGCTTTTTATTTGACAATACAAATTGTATGCATTTATGACGACAAACGTTAAAAAAGTAGTTTAATAATGCTGTAAAAAATTAATTGTATTTGTCGTAGTTTAAGATTTAAGGGGACGCATTACCCAAAAATTGGTCAAAGTGTCGATTTTTCAGTTTTTACTTTTTATTACTATTTACAATATTTTTCTAAACATTTACTGAAAGTTTCATAATGATATCTTGGGTAGAAAAAAAAGTTATTAAATATTTTCTGGAGTCATTCCTATACGTTTGAATACGTATTGTATGGTACATATATATTCCAGCTCGTGTGCTTGTTCACAGAACCGCTTTTGAATACGTATTTCGTCTGCTTTCGACCTTTTTTTCTCTGTTTCATGCTTTTCAATTCTTGTGTTTAATAAATCCCTAAGGCTTTTTTGCTAATTAAGTTAGAATTTTGAAATTTTTTACGCGTGCTCTTACATATATTGTGCACAAAATTGTGCATGGAATAAGGCCTTCTATGTATAGTTATTTTTTTTAAAAAATGTTGAATTCAATAATTTGTATTCTTTGTGTATTTTTTTGTGATTTTCACTGTAAATGCATATTTCTTTTTAACTGTCGCCCACATTTTAAAATCCATGCACAGTTCTTGAACAAATAGTACTAAAAAGAAACCATAAAAGTTTGGTAAAGTTATTCTTAAAATTGAAGGAGGAGTAGGGTTTAAAAAAAAAGTTTAAAATTTCGACTTTTTTTTTAATAAATGAAAAACTACTTGTAAATATTCATTTTTATTGCTCAAAACTTTTTATTTAGAGTGAACGTTATACAAAACCAATATAATTTACAAGTTTATGTAATAATTTCTAGAAATAAAATTTTGGGTAATGCGTCCCCTTAACATGATTTATTATCAACCGAAGTCTTTTAAATTTTTTTTACATTATTTACACTTCATGGTATTATTTTCAAAACACAGAGGTAAAGGTAATTGTGGTAGACTCACTGAAACCATGAAAATCATTTGAGTATTGTCTACATGTGATTTTAAGCGAAGATAAGTTTTAATACTAACAGAAGTTCTAAAAAATTAAAGCAACTTGGACTGTGTGATAAATATAATGGATGAAAACAAGCAAATTGAGTTATAAAATATTAGTTCTGACGTTGTCATCAAATAAAAATGAAATTTCGATTTAATTGTGCTTTTTTAAATTTATATTTTAAGTTTCATAAAATCTATTTCGTAATAAGCAATTCGTATTTTCGTAATAATAACGTTTAAAAATATGTATTTTACTAATTTAACTCATTGTACGCATACAGTATTGAATATTCGTCCCAATCTGATAATTATATATAATACTTAAATATTTCTTTTAACTTATAAGCTTTAACTGGATTATTTTTCAAAACTTTAATTGTTTTTAACAATCTTTCGATGCTTATTAAAAGACATAGAATGATGAAAAAACATAGAATGTAATGTGAAACAACGCCTAGATTAAAATAAAAATATAAAAGCTTATAAAATAAAATATTTTTATTTTAAAATGCATTAACCACCTATCATAACAGCATTATTTACTGATCCATCAACGAAATAAGATAGTTTTATGAAAATTTTCAAAAAATATTTAGATAAAAATAATTTGTCTGATGTTATTTCATAGAATAATGCAGAACATGTTTTGACAAAAACTACAGCTTTTTTAAAACAATATTGTTTGATATTCACGCTCTAATTTGTTTTGAAAGTTTTTCAGAACTATGACTAGATTTTTTCCAAAAAATAATTTGTCTCTCTAAATGATAAATTGATTGGTAATATTTCCTTTTTTAAAAAAGTTTTGAATAAACAAATCACATTAATACTATTAATTTTTTTAAGTCGCAATAAATGGTCTTATGTAACGTAAAAAGTCTGTCTTCCGAAAATGCTCGCATCAAATTTAGAATGGAATATTTGCCAAATGATTTAAAAATCAACAAGGCTAAATTAATAATGTAATAGGCGAACGTTGTTATAAAAATGTCACTATGTTTAAATTAACTCCACCGACCATACGATTGTTTGCTTACACTTAAATTGACCCTTCAGACAGGTATACGTGTGCTAATTCTTTGTATTTTCATATGGGGGGGGGAGGGGCTATATACCGCTAGAATCGCTATTTTACTTCTACACCGTAAACGAATGATTTTGAAACTAACATATCAATAAAAACATTCACAAAATTAATTATATAAAAATAAAAAGGTATTAAAAATTATTGTAAAGTGATTCGTAAATCTGGAATTATATTCAGAGACTATCCACAACTTTGCAAATGATATTGATGATACAGAGAAATAGCGTTGATTCTTGGCGAAAATAGTTTTATTTTGTAACAATTTGCGTTAACTTTATGTATTCTCATCTGGAATTATAGTTTCTAAATTTAAAACCTGAATGAATGCATCTTTCTCTCTGAAAAAAAAAATGACGATTGTTTTTTTTAACAAGTAGCAACAATGTTTTATGAGGCTGAAGGCTGACAATAATAGAAAAGGAAATGATCACTTGACACCCATCGCAAGGCACGTAAGCTGCCTGATGAATACGATGAATGACAGCTTGACACATGCTCTGACGTTTCGTAAACTTCTTTTGCAATTCAATATTCAAAAGAATCTTAAGTGTTGTTGCTAATTGTAAAGGAAATTAACTCGTAATAGATGTACGGGAAGTTGGTAACACATACGCAAAGGGTTGGTAGGTGAAGATTGATATATTTCTCTTTTTGTATTAATTAATTCGCTTTGAAAAGCAATTCAATGAAAAATAGCTGATGTCACCGATTTTAAATCTTTCAGCCCTAATGACAATTTGGAATTATCATTTTAGAAATTTTTTCTGGTCGTCTATAGTCATTTCTGATATCAAAAAGCACATCATTCGATTTTTCAAACTTTTTTTTCTATTAGAAAATATTTTTTTATGAATCCCAATAGATGTCAGCCTTATTTTTTTTTAATTATGATCAGAAACCTGATGATACCAAATGGTATACTGGGACTGAAAGGGTTAACAAAAGTTATTGAGCCCAAGTGTTGCTTTTAAAAAAAATACTTAGATTCTTTTATGACTACTTTACTATTTTGCACTACACTAAAATGTTAATGGAAAATAAGAAAAAATTTTACAGGTACATGCGACATTCATCAAATGAATAAAAATAAACAAAATATATCTTATAAATATTATCGCCTGTCAAATGAGAAAACTACAAATGTGACAATTCAAGTGATTTGCGATTTTTGAAAACGATGGGCTTTACAATATCTAGTTTTACCATCCCTGTGTTCTTGCCCTCTCGTAGCTTTGTCATTTGACCGACGTTATGTAAGGAACAGGAAGATGTCTAACTACAATTGAAGATGCCCTATTTTAGTTCCTTGATGTTCTTATATGTAATTTATTATTAATTGAAGCATTTTACAAACTGTCATCAGCAATTTTCAATGGTAAAGTAAACGGTCAAATTTGTTGAAAAAAATTTGCTAGTTTTTTTTAAAAATCTTACAAAACATGTTTTGTATCTATAAATATAAAATAAAAAAATTAGAAGAAATTAAACAATTCCAAAAGCTTTTTGTTGTGACTTCCTTTAACGACCAGTCTCTTCCTAGTATTTACCTTTGTGGTAATTGAAAAAGAAAACATTAAGACCTTGAAATCGTAACTACACAGTGTATAATCAGTTTATCTTAGGGAGGGCGAAATTGTAACAGGGGTTTACTTTAAACACTTGCGAGCAGTTTAACGACTGTCTTATTGCTTATAAATAATTTCAGGCTGCCGTAACAGATTTGTTGTCTTTTTTTTGTTGCTTTAGTTAAATGTTTTGAAAATAAAATAGTTCAGCATCTTGTTAAGAGAGTTGAAGAAACTGCTTTATGTTTGAAATGTTTTGTTTATTTGGTTTTAGAGTCAAATTTCTTGTAGCTGGTTTTGAAAGTAATACTAAAATTGTCAATCGAGAAATAGTCAATGGTCCAAATTCTACAAACTTTAAAACTAAACTATTCATTTCTGGCAAATAAGTATTTCAATAATAGTTTAATTAGCGCCTTGTAGGTTTTTTTTTAACGCACCCAAGTTCTTTATTCCGTTGAAAATTTGAGTATATGTTTTGTAATTAAAAAAAATATTCAATTTTTTTAAAACATTAATACCTTGCTGTTTTATTGAGCACTTCAACTGTGTATAATATTTATACTTTCGATTTAAAGATTTCTATGTATTTTAACCTTTATATACTTGTCAATATGTTTTTGTTAAAATAACATCTGTCTGTGTAAGCTATTAATTTTAATTATTGATTGATATTTTATTAATAACAATAATATTTTGCAAGTACGTTTCATTAAATTAAGATTTCTTGAATCTAATAAATAATAAATGCATTTGAAAACATTTGAATGTTTAATGTTTGCAGACAAATTGAAAAAATAATTATAGCGACCTGCAACCTTTAAATTGCGGAGAGTTTTAATTTACTATATAGTTTTGAAAAAACTAAAGGCAAAATAACTGATCAAAATTATGACCAATTAATGAAAACCTTACACTCTTAAAACAAAAGAGTGAAACCCACTCCAGTTGGAGAAGTGCATTTTTGACACCCTAAAGGCATGCATATTTTCTCAGACTGAGTTAAAATCACTCGTTTGGAGTGATCCTGTCGGAGGTTTAACACACAAAGGATCCACTCCAAAAAGAGAAGTGCATTTTCCAGTCTGGAGGAGTGAAATCCACTCAGACTGAGGTAAATTGGGAGTGTTTGTTTTAAGAGTGTACTACGATAAGATCTTGGTTCCTAAATAATACTCTAAATTCAAACATTGGGAAAAGAGAGCACATTTTTAAATTTCAATTTAATAAAGGCTATACAGATATAAACTTAATTTGATTTAGCACGGATACTAATTATCCTATGACTTCTGATTGTCAATGCAAATTTCTCAAAAATCGTAAATTAAATAAAATATCTTCGCGTTTTTATGTACTCTAACCTTAAACGGGAAATCTTATTTGCCTCATTGTCAAGAAACTGCTACTCCTGTTCTTTATACACTCTTAAAAATGAATGCTCAAAAACGACGAAATTTTCCTTAATTTTGAGGATTCAGTTTCCTGGCAAATGCTCCGAGTTTTCCTTTCCTCAAAGTGAGGACATTTGAATCGTCATTTTTTTTGAGGATTTGAATGTCGTCTAATCTAAAGAAATATTTCGTCATTTTTGAGCATGTGAATTTAGTTGTTTTGAGAGCTAGTTTCCTTAAATTGAGGATTGTTATTCTTAATTTGAGAGTTTGGCATCGTCATTTTTGAGCATGTGATTTTGTTTTTATAGTTCTGGTTACGTTAAATTGAGGATTGTTATACTTGATTTGAGAGTTTGGTATCGTTATTTTTGAGTATGTGATGCTGTTTTGATAGTTCCGGTTTCGTTAAATTGAGGATTATTATTGTTCATTTGAGAGTTTTGCATCGTCATTTTTGAATATATATATTTATTGTTCGGGCAGCTCTATAGTTAAACTCATAGTTTCCTTGCACAGAAGCCACGACCATGGGCGGAGCTATAAAACGCGCGGGGCAATCAGATGAAGAGAAAATTTCAGTCGTGTTATTTTGTCTTCATCTAATTGTTCCGTGCGTTTTATAGCTCCTCCCATGGTCGTGGCTTCTGTGCAAGGAAACTATGAGTTTAACTAGAGTTACGTCGTATTCGGTCTAGTTTCATCATATTTGAGGAGATGCATTTTTCTAAAAAGTTTTTAGGATGTTTTATATGATTTTACTACATCATTTTATTATTGGTATTTTTCACCCAAATACAAAAAAAGCTATAATTATATTCCACACTTGTCTTTTTACGGACACGAATCCATCTATGTACAGCTTCTGAAATATTGAAGGCATTTTGATACAAAATTGACTATTTGCATGTAAAACTATAATATATAATGTTTATAAAATATTAAAAAGATTCTCAATGCATTTCGGAACCAAAATTTGCTTTGAATATAAGTTATACAATCAGTTTATTACATTCCAAATCTAGAAAATCCACTTTTAAATTGTTCATTTATTTTTACAACAAAATAACATTTCACTTTATTTAAATCTGTATATTTATTTTATCAAAATAAACACAAGTTTCGAATTTTTTTATATACATATTGATTATATGATGACGGGCCGGTGGTCTGGGAACTGCTGGGCAGGCTGGCATTTTGTGTTGTACGTTACAAACTGCTGCTTCAATCATCAGTACTTCAGTCGTATCATTACAGAAGTTTTGTCTTCTAAAAAAATAGGAAGCATTTAGTATACTTTTCATAACTTAATTGGGCCAACCCTTATAAAGGCGAGTCTAAAAAAACAACAAATTTCGCATTTGTTTAACTTACAAGTTTAAGTGGAATACTAACACATCAAATTTACTGAAATTAAAATTTTAGTATTTGGGGGGGGGAGGGAGGGATGAGACAGTTTTTTAGAAGTTATGCATTTAAACAATAAAATAGTACACAAAATTTCAGGTGGATAATTTTCTCAAACAAAAATTACAGAAAGAACATATTTTAAAAAAATAATTCTTTTTAAAAAGTTAGGCTTATTTTGAATATTATAGCTTTACATTTAATCTTGTTTTTAATTATTTCTATTAGAGATCCAAATCCTTATTCCTGAAGCTTGGAATCAACATAGTCCATGGCACAAAACTAATATACTATATTAAATCAATTTTAGTTGTATCTTCGAGTCGAACCCAAAAGCATCTACCTAAAAAACAAGGCCGTTAAATATTATATTAAGAAAAAAAACTTATTAATTACGGTATTTTATTAAATACTTTTTGCATTAAAAGTACCTTTAAAGAAAAAAAATGGAAATATAATGCATTCAGTGCACATAAAATTTTATCTTTCAGTGTGAAATATTTTTTAATTATAAAACCATAATTTAAAGACACAAATTATGCATCGTCAAAATAATACTTTTCACTTTTAATAAATATGCAGAATATAAATAAATTTTTTTTTATTAATAGTTAACTAATAATTATTTTATACCATATTAGTTGAATGAAGAAAATAAACCATTTTTATTTTGACACAAAATGAAATGACTTAAACTTACCTTAATAAATATTGATAATAATCCAAATACTCACCAACAACATAACCCCGTTTCTATATATTTTAACTTTTTTCCGTTTCTACTTCACATATTAAAAAAAAAAATCCTAGAGTATCGAAGTTCGAATTTAGCAATGGCACCTGGCGATGATCACATCTGCTGTCCGAATAAAAAGCAGTTTATTATCATAGAAAGGCGAACTTCGAATTTCATGTTTAGAATTCGACACCTATCGTTTTTTAACACATAACAAAGTGTAATGCCGTCTTCCTTTTTTCAGTTGGCTCAAAACTTTATGTGACTACTTTTTACTAATTCGTATATTCTATCGAGCTTCTAATTTCACCGAAAGAAAACGAAAAAAAAAAGAATTATTCTTTTTCAAAAAAGAAGAGTTGAGCAGTACCATGCAATCTTCAAAAGTTTTTCAAACGATTTACGAATATTTAAAGTTGCTTTAAAATATTATGTTTTATTATTTAATGTGTTCCGTTTATGCACTCATTATCTAATTATTTTTTTAAAATACTGTTCTTAATTTTACTATGCAAGTTTTATTAAGTCGTTTGATGAAACCTCTTATTTGCAAAGCGTTCTTTAGCTGCGTTAAACTTGATTCAAGAGTGCAGTGTAAATTAACAGTTGAAAATCAGCATCAATAGTAAACAAAAGCTATAATTCCGTTCTATTTTTATAATACTTACATATTCTAATGAAGGCAAATAGTTTTATGTTTAGAAACATGCAACTTCTTGTTCTTTACTGTAAAATTTAATGTTCAAGCTGCTTGTATATATTACGAATTATTATGTTAGGCCTAACCAAACTTCAAGAAGCCGCCATTGTTTGAACCGCTAAGTTCCAATCCCAGAATGCAACGGTGCGAGTACAACGAGATTCAGTTTCCTCAAAATCAAGATACAGAATCGTCAAATCACGATCGTAAAACTGAGGATTCGCGTTTACTCAAAAGTCACGTGATAGTTTGACGAAACAATCCTCAAAATTAACGAAATGAGGCTTGAGGATTCATGAATCGTCAAAAATGAAAGTGTTATTTTTAAGAGTGTATTTACCGTTAAGATATCTTTATTTCTATAAAACATGTTTATACAAATCCTGATTTTTGTAAAAGAAGGAGTATTGGTGCAAGACGAAATAAAGAAAGCCTTAAAATTCCATATATCGCTAAAGAAATCGAATGGAAAACATTCATTTTTAAAAGTTCATACCAGCCTACTGCGAACTATCCGAAATAGCATATAAAACCAAATATTTAAAAACAATTCAGATTTTTTTCCAGTTACATATTAATAACAGATGTTGAGCAGTTTTTTTAATATAATGTTATTTGAATGATATTTTTATGTCGCGACTCCTTTTCACCAGTTTTCAACAATTTTCGCGAATTATGTATATTAAATACGGTTGTGTATTTTCATATCGAATATCAAATGTTTTTGTATTTTTTTATAAACCTATATATGATTTTTAGTATCCTCTGGGAATTATGTATCATTTGTTATATTATTTAGCTCAGTTTAAGAAAAAATAAGATTTGGTGGAAGTTTCTACTAAAGCAAATTACACAAATGATAATACTGATCAATGCGTCATCATCAATTTAGTGCAAACACAAAACATTTCATTGCATCAAACATTTTTTATATGTTCTTGAAAATAGTTTTTCCACTATTCCAAAAGGAACATTTCACTTATTACGCCCTCAACAGTTAACACACTTAAAAATAAACCCAAACAACAAGCTATCAAAAGTCAAGTCAAACCAAACAAAAAAAATCAATCTATCAAACCAACTCTCCAAGCAGCTTGACATTCTAATCCACGTGCAAATATTAATTAATTAATCCTATTGATAAAATGCCCCTCACAGTGACATAATTAAATAACTGGACAGAGCGACATATACTAAATCTTAGATGAGATTTTGTCTTCTATCACTTTAACGAGGTATTTTAGCCTCAGACAATACGTCAAACACAAACTTCTAATGAAACAACTCCTGGTAGGACATGTTTTTGATTTATGAGTTGTAATGCAGTGTCATGGGACTTGGGTACTGCGGGGGGCTGAACCAACATTTTCAACACAAATTTCTGCTTTAGTTGGACAACGTTTTAATTGATACTTAAAGGATTTTGAATGTTTATGGATTTGGACACATGAAATGGTCCACTTGCAAAATTCACAGTCTCCAAAGTAGAGCTAAGGTATATGGGCCGGCCCTTTCAACGGTGACTTTTGGTATCGTAAATTCAATTGGACAAAATCGCCAATTAACGGGTCGGACCCTATATTTTAATTAATCTTTGGAGAATACGAGTTTTGCAATTAGACCCTTCAAATGTAATATATACGTTTGGACCCTTTGAGCGGCAAAACTTAAGTTCTGATTTCCTCCTAAATGTAACAAAAATGATATTGAAAATCTTTCGCGTACCTGGGTTATGGCATGTTAAAAATGTTCTCGAAATTGTGTGGTCTCAAATTTTGACACTTATATTCTCGAATACATTGATTGGGTATTTTTCCCAAAAAGGGATCACGTGTTTCTTGGATTCTATCATAGCATTTTACATTTTTATTTTTAAAAAAATGTTACTACAATTTCAAACCGAAACGGTTAAATGCCACTCATAAGTAAAGCGGACATAGCTGAGCTGGGTTTGTCATTGGATTAACTGCCGATTTCAAAAGATTATGAAAGATATTTTATAATGGTACTATTCTTTTAAAGTAAGAGTTTGAAAATGTGTTTGATTTCTGAACGTGTCCAGAAAACGTTTTTACAAACCTTTAATTTACGAGTTATTGTTTTGTTTTTGAATTTTTGCTTTTTATGCATGTTTTACAAGGATCTAAGTTATAATTAATAGTTCACTATAAAAAAACTTTCAATTTTAAGAACTTTATTAAGTTCGCATACTCGATTTCTAATGAGACCATGAGAAAAAATGATATTTATTTTTAAAAAATGAATTTATAGTGCTAAATAGAATAGTTTATATTTTTTTATAATTCAGCATTAGTACATTAAATTTCTAATGTATGGTTGTAAAGGAACGATCTTGTTTTAATTATAATGCTTAAAGCTCAAAAGTCTGAGTATGCGTTATTGTGCTTACACATCAATCTGAATCATTACTAATATTAAAAAATCTAAAGCATTAGCTTATTTTGCATAGTTTCCAGTTGAAATTATACTGTATATATCGTTTATATAATTATTTTTATCTTTGAAAGTATTTCAATTTCTGTGAATAATTGTTGAATAGTGAATTGTGAATATGAATCAATATAATAATTTTTCATTCTGAAATTATTTTATTTGCAATTAAGCAAAAAAAACTTTCATTTATTAATTTGGAAATTTGTTAATATAAACGTATTGAATGGGAACACGATGGATTATAATTAAACCAAACAAGATAATTATATAAAAAAAATTGATAAAGTTTTTTAAAATATGCCAATTAAAGAATTGTAAAAGGTATTGAGTTAATTGTAAGTAATTGTTAATAAAAATGTGAACAACTGTTAATAAACAGTTCCAAGAAACTGCTAATGAATAACTAAGAGCAATCGCTAATTATATAATTATGAGTATTTTCTTACGCCGAAAAAATTGCAAGACCTATTTATACTCCGAATTTTAAGCTTTAAGTAATAGAGTTAAAACAAGATCGTTCCTTTACAACTATACACTAAAAATGTATGTACACTCTCAAAACAAACGAGCTAATTTAACTCATGTCTGGGTTAATTTTCACTCCTTTCCAGTGTCGAAAATGCACTTCTTATATAGGAGTGTGTTTCACTCTTTTGTTTTAAGAGTGTACCAATGTAGAATTATCAAAAAATATAAACTATTCTAATGAATATTTCAATGTTTTTTTACAGAGAACAATGAGAACGGGATGCCGCGTCGTCTCCGGACGGCCTACACGAACACGCAGCTCCTGGAGCTGGAGAAAGAGTTCCACTTCAACAAGTACCTCTGCAGGCCAAGGCGCATCGAGATCGCCGCATCCTTGGACCTCACCGAACGCCAGGTCAAGGTGTGGTTCCAGAACCGCCGGATGAAACACAAGCGCCAGAGCATGATGACCAAAAATGGCGACGAGAAGACCGACCTGGAAGATGGGGGAGAAACCCCCACCAACTCGTCCACCCCGACAGGGAACGCGTCGACCGAGGCTGACACGAGCAAGACGGATTCGGCCGACGACAGGTCAGCGACGGAAACGTCGTCGTCTGTCGGGAGCCCGCCGCGGGGATCGGCCAAGAAGCAGCGGGAGATGTCGTCGGACCGAGCGGCCGACAGGTCTCCCGCTGCCGCCGGCACTGGGGACGGCATCGGGGAAGTGATGTCCCCTTGCTCGTCGACAGAGAGGCTTCTAAGTCTCGATTCGGAGTTCGGACATCATAATAGGAATCATTCGCCCGGGGTCAGCGCGACGGATGCCGCTAACCCGAGAAAGGAAAGTCCGGCGGTCGGGGATTTGAAATCACCCGATGCTAACTCGTTGTCTTCTTCCCCGCCGACCGAGTCGATCATGCATAATTTGAACGGCATGGGGTCGGAGAGATCTCAGACCGAGACGAAGCCTGGTCGTGGGGTGTGTGGAGGTGGCTTGACCAATGGACACTTACCGGCAACGACCGGCCGAGGACACAGGAAACTGGCCCAGTCATGTCCGATGGACACCAGCATACCCTTCTGCAATTCTCCGTGCAATATCAGCTGTACTCCTGCTGCTAGTTCCGCGCACTGCACTAGTCCTGGTGGCGGGGTCTACCAACTGACCGCTCAACATTGCCCTCCAAATCACATGTCCAGCAGTTCATCCTACCACAGCAGAACGCGGTCTTACTCTTCGAATATCCCTTACCCGACCGATCCTAACGGGTTGATGACCTACGGTCAGAATAATCACCGTGGTATCTCGCCTAGCGTTGGACAAGGGAGCTACTGCTATCGCACGCCCCCTTCTACTCCGAACCAGCAACAGTCCTACCAACACATGTCGCCCCAAAGGATCGATAATGACTGGATCACGCAGCAAAGTTCTTACGGAAGTCAGGTTCAGTCACCAATGTACTATCCAAACGAAGGGTCTTGCCAGCCTCAACATAGGTCTATGCCACACAGTCAGACGGCATCTCAGTTGGGGAATGCAGCTTCCATCAACACCCACTCTGTGCATGCTGGCCAGTCGCGCAATTCCTCCCACAACTCGCCTGCCTCAAGATCACCATATCCATACTCAGTCGATGGCATACCAGCGACCCAAACACCAACTCATGACACTCACAATGCCTACATGCCCGAATACAGGGGAGACATGAATACGGGTTACAACTTCAATCGCAACTACAACAATATCCACGCCAACAATGGATACGATTCAGGAGTGGGTTCCTCCGGTGAACAATATGTGCCCAACAGCATCAACCCCGATGGTTCCGTGTCGTATTGCTACCCCCATCACAATAACTCAAACAGTGGCTATCGATCGGACTCATTCGATGAGAACGGATCGCAAACAATTTACTATGACCTCAGCAATAGCACTGGAAATAATAACAGAGTGCCAGACTACAGTGCAACTGCCCCCAAACAAAACTTTCCTCAGACAAGTAGTCTCTACGAAGCGAGTCATACAGTTGGAGACACTGCAAACATTCCCGCTTATAACCAATCCGCTGAAAATTACAGGGGACAGTGCTCAACAGAAGGTGATTTAGCCTTCAACTATTACGATTCATCCGATAGTTATTCATCAAACAACAACAATAATGCAGTAGCCGCCAACAACAACAACAGTTGTGGCACAACAGATTTCAACTTTCTTACATTAGCTAGTGAATTTTCCACCCCAGAGTACTATCAGTTAAGTTGAATGCGATGAATATATTTCGTTGACGTTCATGTGTTGAAAGAACAAAAGAAAAAAAAAACCTACAGAATGCATTGCACAGTGTTTTAGGTGAACCAATTCTCAACATAACTAAAATAAGACCTATGCCTCAAGTCATAAAACTGGTTGCTCGAAATTATGACAGTGGCGTATTCATTGTTGATGTAAAACAAGATTCATAATCTTTGACTTTATCAAAAAAAATGTCATACATTTAAAACAATTTGCACAGAACCAAATACTAACATGCTTTGTGCAAAAATGAATAATATTATAAAAGTATTTTACAGAACATAACTTAAATACCCAAAGACTCCAACTTATTTGGTAAGGAAACTTGTTTACGCCACTGTTATAAGATCAATTTTGAGATTTTAGTCAAAACAGTCAATTCTATACAATGTAATTTTATATTTATACTGATTTTATGAAACTAAATGTACTAGTATATAATAGAATAATTTCCTTTGTTTTCATCATTCAACCTTGATATTAAAAAACGTTATTTAAAAAATTGATTACTTTTATGTGTTTAGTACAATGGTTTTAATTTTTAACCAAACGAATAATTTCTTTAAATATGAAGCTATAAATCAAATTTCTAAATAAAAGTCAAATAAAACCAAGATTCAAAATAACAAATTCTTGTTATAATATTTATAAGACAGTCGTAAATTATAATTAACTATTTTAATTTACCTTTTATGACTTAATGTATTTTAATTTACTGTTTAAGTATGCATTTAAGTTTTAGTTTCTAAGTATAGCGAATTTTTTTTTTAATATTTATTTATGCTTTTCATCTTAAAAACATTGGATTCCACATTTTTTGACAAAAATTAAAGTATTTATTATGCGATATCTCAATCGTTATGACTTTCAAAAACACTTAAGGTATAAAAATTAAATAATTCATTCCAATAAATTTTCCTTCTCTAAAGGTCTCAGCTAACTTCTGGTTGAATGATGAACAAAGTTGGTAGAGTGATTAATGTTTTATTGTCACAGGAGGTAACTAATGTACACTTTTTATGTTAGGTTTTAAAGAAAACTGTATCAATTTTTTCTCCACCCCCTCACATCAGTGTTGTATAGACAATGTATGTGACTGTATAGAAATATCATTTCATGCGATATTATTTTAAGTCAGAGTCAACTATTACACACACGTGTTAAATAATATCATCAATTCACATTTGAACGCCGTCAACGGTTTACTATAGAACATATAACTCAACAATTTTCATAATTAATCTTTGGATTAATGTTGTTACCCCAAGTATTATAAATAACTATTTTCTATTACTGATAGTTAATGCCTATTGGAAGGATTTATAAATGCAACAAGGAAGGTCCAGAGTTCAATACCTCATAGAATGAAAATACTCCAGAACACCGCACCTAAGAAAATATAGTTTATTATTAAATTAAAATTTCAATTTCCAGTAATATTTTCCCCCTTATTTTTTTTAAGATATATGATTGCAAAAAATGTCTTAAATACCTAAAAGCAGGTTAGGTATAATGTATATCCGATTTTAATGATTTTATTTGTTTTAGCACCACACAAATTAATTATCAAACATTTTTAAACAAATTCAATATTAAATAGAGTTTTTAAACATTTCGCTTCAATTGATATATTTTAGTAGAGAATTGCCATGCAAATTGTTTCTCAATAGTGACCATTTAGAACTACTAGCCGAAATACTCTTGTGGCAAGCCCTCATGTAAGTATGTATTATTGCCTCGATGCTGAAAAGAGTGACTTGTTAACCTGGTGAAAGAAATAGGTAACCTTTGTTTCATAGTCTTTTAGTGTAAATGTTTGAGATTAACTCTAATCAGAGATATCAAAGACATGTACATTTGTCCCTGGTAAAAGGTAATCTGCTTGTTTCTAGTTGCTTAAGTCTATGTGTGATAGAATTTTAAAAGTTTGCTTTATTGTTTTTCATGTGTCTGTGAATACAAATAATGTATAAAATCGCCCAAATTTCTGTTTATCAGAAGTTGGTTGTAGTTTAATGAAAATTGTAGTAATTACATTTATTAAAGACTTCTGTGTCAAAATTGAGTGGTTTTGTTAACTTGGTGGTTGCAAGTTCACGTCACAAATTTAATAGGTATAATTTATACAATGAGAATATTTAAAAAAAAAAGAACTTCAATATTTTCACTTTATTCAATTATTTATAACGGAATTTTTTTTAATATGAAAATATCTCATTATTATTGCATAAAAGTCTTATTTTAAGCTATACATTATTATTATTAAGATTAAATTTTTTTACATATTTTAACAGCAAAGTTCATAGGAAATGTTTTACTTAATCTTAACACAATTTTATTAATTAAAAGGAATTTCGATGCCTCACGAAAATGTTGGTATATTTATTAGTTAGAAAAACTTGGTGTTACGTATGTGCCAAAACTCTTTTTTTTAATTTACTAGTCATTGATTGCCATTCAATATTGGACTATTGAAAATAAGGTAAGTAAATATTAAACGCACATTAGGAAGAAAAAAGTGATAACATTATTCATAGTTTAAATAATGAATCTTTTTTAAAATAAAAAAAATACTATGCAAGAAAATTTTGAAATATTTTTCTTACTAACATTTATTCAATTTTAATAAACCAATGCTACACTTTAGTTTTAAGAATTATTTGTTAAAGATTTCGAAATTATCAAGGGATTTTATACTACTACTGACACTTTAACAAATTTTACAATATTTATGTTGAGAAATAACTGTCTTTAATTTTATTTAAAAAAATGAATACAAGTATAAAACATTTCTGAGGATTTAAGGTACGATTTAAATTTAAAACTTCACCAATTCATTAAATTTATTAAAAATATGTGTTTCAAAAAATCTTAAGTATTAAAAATGTAAAACGAAATGGAATTACTTATTGAACATGTTGAACATTTATAAAACCAAATTTTTAAATGCAAATGTTTTACGCACAAAACCACACATTAAAATTTTTTTAGGAAGCAATTTCTCAAAATTGAATAATCTGCTTTACTTATTTCACCTAAGGACTCAACAAACTTTTTTTCAATAACTAATAAGATACAATCCAACAGAAAAGATGAACTGTCTTTACAAAAGAAAGTAAGTATACCAGTTGTTTCAAGAACTCCACATCAACAGATAAAAATGAACTTAAAGAGCGTGACACTTATTTTAATAATTCTGAAGAATATCAAGTCCAGTAGTGGAATTAAATTTTAATTGGCAAAACAGTAAAATTAAACTTTTATACTAAGTTTCAAAAGCCATAGTCGTTTAATACTTTAATAAAAGTGAAAAGGGTCGATTTGTGGTATTTTTTGTTAATTCTGATGAATAAAAAAAACCGCTTTCAAAAAATATTCCTATATTTCTTTGACTTTTTTTAGAACAAAAAACTTTTTTCCCCCATAGACTTATCAAACTACTGCCTTTAATGTGTGCGCTTGCTCTCCACAATACCACTTTTAATAAGTACTTCTATACCCCTTTCTTTAAACTAAAAATAAAACAATTATCACCCTCAAATCCCGCAAACAATCCCTTATGAGATTCATATCAACTGGCCTCAATAAAAGTATTATTTGAAACAATTCAACCAGCAACATCAAGAAGAAAGCCATCAATGCCACTTTTAATAAGAACGTCTATACCAATTTCTTTAAACTCCAAAACATTGCAATAACAAGTATCAATATCACCATTGTATCTTTATTAAAAATGTGGGGGAAAAACATACCCAACAATTATCACCCTAAACTTCCACAAACAAATCACAGATTCACTCCCAAAATGCAACATCATCACTCCGCATCATCAAGCCTCCCTGATTCATACTTCCCCTAATGAAATGCATATCAACTGGCCTCAATAAAACTATTAGTTGAAACAATTCAATCTGCAACATCAAGAAGAAAGCCTGAAGCCAAAGGTGTTTCAAATCCGCCCTTCCAGGGACCAACTGTTTCAATCAAGACCTCCGATACAATTAATAAATAATTATCAATTAATATCATCATTGCATTTAAAAATGTGCAAAAAAACATAGAACAGTTATCACCCTAAACTCCCGCAAACAAATCAAAGATTCGCTCCCGAAATTCTGCATCATCACTCCACCTCAATCCGCATCATCAAACCTGGTTCATACTTCCCCTAGCATTGCATTAACAAATATCAATTAATATCACCATTGCATCTAACCTCATTAGAAATATACAAAAAAAACATACAATTATCACCTTCAACTTCCACAAACAAATCAAAGATTCACTCCCAAAATGCAACATCATCACTCCGCATCATCAAGCCTCCCCGATTCATACTTCCCCTAATGAAATGCATATCAACTGGCCTCAATAATACTATTAGTTGAAACAATTCCATTCCCAACATCAAGAAGAAAGCCAGAAGCCAAAGGTGTTTCAAATCTGCCCTTCCAGGGACCAACCGTTGCAAGACTTCTGATACAATTAATCGATAATTATCAATATCATCATTGCATCTAACATCATTTAAAATATGCAAAAAAACATACAACAATTATCACCCTCAACTCCGGCAAACAAATCACAGATTCACTCCCAAAATTCAGCATCATCACTCCAGCTTAATCCGCATCATCAAACCTCCCAGGTTCATACTTCCCCTAACATTGCAATAACAAATATCAATTAATATCACCTTTGCATCTAACCTCATTAAAAATTTGCAAAAAAAAATACAATTATCACCCTCAACTTCCACAAGCAAATAAAAGATTCACTCCCAAAATTCCACATCATCACTCCACCTCATCAAACCTCCCCGATTCATACTTCCCCTAATGAAATGCATATCAACTGGCCTCAATAAAACTATTAGTTGAAACAATTCCATTCCCTACATCAAGAAGAAAGCCAGAAGCCAAAGGTGTTTCAAATCCGCCTTCCAGGGACCAACTGTTTCAATCAAGACCCCTAATACACGCTTTCAGTACCTCCTTCGCGGTGTCTCAAAATCTCGACTGGGTTTCGGTAACATTTTCTCAGCAGGATCGTATAAGTTTTGGGTTGGGGGTGGTCTTTTAAATGAAGTGAAACTTTTCATATGCAGTCTGTCTTTGAGGTTGCTGGAAGTTAATGAAAATACGAATAAATGGTTTCAAATGCACGGGAGTTTGCTTTGACTATAGGGTATGTGGAAGTCTACACAATAATAGCATATATTTAAAAAAAGAAAAATTATAAAAAAAATTAAATTTTTCTGAGATATTTGAAATTTAGTTAAATTGTTGCATGATAGGTACTAAATTTGCCCGAGATATCATATTTTTTTTACTGTGTTATAAATTTAAAAGTCGTATTTTTTCCGCTGAACTTAGACAGTAGGTTTGCTTTTACATTAAATATTTTTTTTTAAATTCCTTATAAAATTCATATTAAATAATATTAAATTGGTTTTTAACCATTTATAAAGAATTGAGAAGCATTATTTCAACTCTTCATTTTTCGAATTGAAGTAAAATAACGTAGAAAAAAAGCTTTGTTTACGATAAATCATGAAATAAGTGGTAAGTACTTTTTCTTACAATTGAAAAGTTAAACTTTTTAGCATTTTGTTTATGGGAAAAAGAAAGTGATTTATATCGTTATCGCTAGTCAAATCATTTATAAAAAATATTAGTTTAGTGTATATATTTTTGTGTTTCCACTAAGTGTTCAACTTTTATTTATTGTTTTTTATAGGAAAAGTGATATATCTACTAGAGAATTTAATAAAGTTCAATTTCGCATTATTTGCTATAAAGTGGCCAACTCGGTAAAAAAAAACCTTTCAGAATCTTCCAAATTGATAAATATATCCACATGATGCGCAATGTATCAATATCCAAAAAATACACTAAATGGCATTCAAGAAAAATAAAATAAATTAAAAGAAATCAATTAACTACAGCAAAATTACAAATTTATAAATTTGTCAGAAATATTAACTGTCATTAAATTAAGAAATAATTGTTTGTTATTGTAACGAAATTTTTAAGAAAAATAATTATTAAGCGTCATCTATAAACAAGTGCTAGAGATATTATACTTAGCTGTTAAGCATTCCACAGCTAAGCAATTTATTTCCATTGTATCTTCATTTGAAAAGTATTAGATTAGGGGAGACTGGGGTTAGTTTCCGTGATTTTTTTAATTTTTGGTTGCATAATTTTTACTTTTATATATTTTGTGGAAAATAGTATACTATTAGCTTTACACTTTTAGCTGCAAAGTAGTAATACTTATTTCCCAAAAAATTAAGTTTTCGACAGCATGTGGTTAAATCCAAACATGTTGAGCTGGAAAACATTTTCCTTGTCCTGCCAAAAATAAAAAATAAAATTCCAACTATTTCTAAGCAGATTTAAAGCAGGTAGTTACGCTACGTAATTTTTATGTACATTTTATTATACATTAAAATCCAATATAAGAATACTAATATGTAGAAGTAGATAAATATTATAAAAATGCGAGAGAAACAAATTTTTCAGTTTCTTAACTAGTTTTTTTTTTTAAGTTACGATTTTGTTTATTAATCTATAAACATTCATCTGACTAAGATTTCTGTCTCAGACAAGCCACAAGTTCAAATTACATTTATATCACTCCTATTCCTAAAGATGTGAAGGATCTTATTGCACAATATTATTGCTATGACTCCAACAACCTCCCCTACACTCTAAAAACTGAATGCTCAAAAATGACGAAATTTTCCTTAATTTTGACGATTCCGTTTATTGGCAAATGCTCCGAGTTTTCGTTTCCTCAAAGTGAGGAAATTTGAATCGTCTTTTTTATGAGGATTTGAATGTCGTCTAATCTAAAGAAATATTTCGTCATTTTTGAGCATGTGAGTACAACAATGAGCTTCAGTTTCCTCAAAATCAAGATACAGAATCGTCAAATCACGATCGTAAAAGTGAGGATTCGCGTTTACTCAAAAGTCACGTGATAGTTTGACGAAACAATCCTCAAAATTAACGAAATGAGGCTTGAGGATTCATGATTGGTCAAAATTGAAAGTGTTATTTCTGAGAGTGTATTCAAAAAGTTTCCATCGAAATAAAGCCAATAATAATCAAAATATCCAATTTATATTGAAACCTTATTTTAAAGTTATAAAATCGACATATATAATGCAAATTAGTGCACAGAGATTCAAACGGAAGCCTTTTTTCTCTATCAAAAATATATAAATATTACACCTTACTGTCATTTAAGGGGATACGGTACCCAATAATTGGTTAAAATATCGATTTTTCAGTTTTTATTTCTTATTATTCACAATATCTTTTTGAACATTTACTAAAAGTTTCATTATATAATTTGTAGAAAATAAGTTATTAATCATTTTCCGGAGTCATTCGTTGAAGTTTGAACCCGTATTTGTCAGATTTCAACGTGTTTTATCTCTGTTTCGTGTTTTTTCAATTCTTGTGTTTAATGAATCCCTTAGGCTTTTTTGCTAATTAAGTTAGAATTTTGAAATTTTTAGACTGTGTTCCTATATAAGTGTTGCACAAAATTTAGTTTACAGTTTTTTTTAGTCGTATAGTTTTTTAAATGTTAAATTCAATAATTTGTAAACTGTTTGATTTTTTTTTGTTGAGATTTTCAATATAAATACACGTTATTTTTTTACTGTAGCACATTTTAAAACTCATGCACAGTTCTCGAACAAATAGTTTTCAAAGCAAACTATAAAAGTTTGGTGGAAGTACATACTCTCAAAATTGGAGGAGTAGCATTTTAAATAGTTTAAAATATTAACTTTTTTTTGAAAAAAATAACTACTTGAATATATCCTTATATTGCTGAGAAATGTTTAGTTAGAGTAAACATTATAAAAAACACTCTAATTTACTAGTTTATGTTATTATTACAAGAAATAATATTTTGGGTACCGTGTCCCCTTAACTGCTTGAGAATCACTCCATCCTTTCAACAGTCGCAATTACGTGACAATCCCCTCGGTCCATAAGCAGCCATCTGTTTTGAAGCCATCGCTGATGACTCAGGTCCGACCATTTAAAGCCAGAAAACGCTAGATGAAAATTAACCCGCCCCAAATAGCAACCTAAACAGGGAGGACCCCCAGACGGTGTCCCCTGGAGAAATCTCTTCAATCACTTTTCTGGACTCCTTGGTACCTTCCCCTTTTCGATACGGATTAAGACATGCGATTTGGCTATAAGGACATCGAAGTGCAACAACAGAAAATCATTAGCACATTTCCCCGGATGGCAGAAGGAAAAATTAGAAAACCCGAACCAACTTGAATTAAGGGATGATGTCCCCGCTTCATCAGGCCATTGATGACTGAAGGTAGGAGGGGTCCAGGCTCATTTATTGGGAGATATTTACGGGTTCTCCGTCGCAATCATAATTATTTCAAAGGTGGGTTAACGCAAAAATGCCCAAACTGATATGTAAATTTAATAAAGTTTGGGCTATTTAACATTTTAAGTGATTCCTTCGCAAAAATATCCAATTCACGGAAACTAATCTTAAAGGGGGTCTCTTAATTTAAGATGGATAATATTTGCTACTTGCTATTTCGCAATAATGATTACTTCACAAATATGACCAATTTAAAGGGAGAAGTACTGTATTAATTTAATACTGTGTGGGCAATTTAACACTTGAACGATTTCTTCACTTTAGACGAAACATACTTGACAAAGCATAAAAATGATCTATTGTAAACACTCAAATTAAAAAGGATACATATTTTCAAATCTAAATTGGTTGAATATCATTACAAATAGCTACACGAGGGCATTTTTCCATATAAGAGAACTTGGGACAGTAAGATATTGTGTGTTTGAAGTGAAGATTTTTTTTTAAAGAGTTAGCAAATTTAGAGTAACTATTGGTTTTTATTAATTAGATTTTCCATAATGCAGCTCAGCAAGTCTGTTATTTAAAAAGGTAAAGTATATCTACATTTTTAATTAAAACCTATTGCAAGACAGTATAAACATGAGCACTAGAACACTACCGAATACAACGCTCTTTATAAAGAATTGCAAGAAACTCTTAATTTAAGACATATATTAATAAACTGCAAGTGTATTAAAAATATAAAATGTAGATTACGGACTGATGGTCTAGTCGTAAAATTTGCCTTCTCCAAAATATATTTAAGCTATATGGTCAGGTTCATTCATTGAGGAGTTTTACGATTGTAAATTTAATTGGGATTCGGTTCTTTTATTTGCAATTTTGTCTATCTCTTAGTTATGCTTGGGAGAATGCGAGTTTTGCAACCACACCCTTTGCATGCTATTTACAAAATATGAAGAAAACTCATACATTGTATATAACTTGAAACATGCACATCAACTCAAAACATTTCCCAAGTAATATCATACACGCAGGTAAAGTCATTGTTATATTGTCAGCAATTAAAAGTATTTTAAGTAGTATGAATTCTCTACAAAAATATACAAATTTAGGTGAATTGTTTAATATATTGGTTATAAAATATTTGGTATAACTTCACTTATATTACAATATCTCAAGTTAAAACTTTAAAATGATCATTTGATAATCAAACAATTGTAACATTACGATTAAAAAATTTGATACTGAGCTGCAAATGTTAAACCAAATTGCATATTTAAAGATTAATTCCTTAAAACCTTGAATCTAAATTAAGTTAATTCAAATTATTAATTGAAATGAAATACTAATATAGAAATAATAAAAGTGCGGTATTTGTAATTGGGGTAAAAAAAGTAAGGTTTTTAGCCAAATTTAAATGGCCACGTTGATTAAAAAATATTGATATAATCCTTTTTACATTCTTTACGCATTTTCCGCAATGGAAAATATTAGGCAAGCAAAAAGTTTTAAAATGTAAAAAAATATCACTAAGAATGCAATTGTCACCTAACAATAAAATCCATAGTTTTTATAAAGATAATTGTGAAAAACTTAAAACAGTACCTTAACACTATGAGGATCAATTGCATCTTTTACAAAAAGTGCAATAGTAACTATATTGTAAAATACCTCATCAATTTATCATTATTATTGTAAATATACATTTTGAGACATCATCGTACATAGATTTATGTAATTGTGAATTTGTAAAATAAAAGACTATGTTGAATTTTTACATTCTGGTTTTTGTGATGCTTTTAAAACTGAAGTTGAATATTTAATTATTGATGACAGGTTGTTCAATATATTCACCTGCAATTAGTTGAATTGTCGTCTCACTAGAGGTACACGAAGACTATGCTTACATATGAACAATTAGATGGAAACAATTTAAAATTTATAAAATTGCCCAATTTATGAAATCTAAACATTAAAATTGAATTTTAATTCATTTTATTGGTTAAACAAATCCGAATTAACACAATATATAATTGCAACTAATTTTAAGGCAGCAGAACAACATATGTTGTTTAAAATAGACATCGCTTAAAAAATATTGTTGACAGATTTTATTGCTGAAATTAAGTTTAAATGGTCAAATAAAAGAAAATCAACGTGCAAGTTAAAAACATAAGTACTTTATTAACTATATTTGATAATAGGAACAAATTGAAAATTTGTCACTTTTAACAATTTTATCAAGATATTTTTTTTTCTGAAGTTAAATTTCTCCGTAGGTTTGAAATGTAAAATTAGTAATTTCTATTTATTTTAGATATTCTAATGGTTAACTTTCACTTGAAGGGGCAAATTAATCATGTGGTGAAAAATTTAACTTATAAAATAATCACCCTGAACTTTTTAAATCAGTTTTATTGAAAACACCGTTATTACAACCGAACTACTTCTACCAATGTGATCAAGTACTATATTAATCTCTTATCTACAAGAAACGATATGTTTAAGTTTTCACTAAAAACGTGGTATGAACGATAATTAAATATACAATCAAAGGCACTAAACCCATCTAGGCATTTACGTATTATTTATAAAATTTACGATTTTAAATTAATAATGAATAAACCATTAAAATGAGTACCCATTATTTAATATAAGCTATTCATGCAATTATGGTACACAAATCATTAAAAAAAATCATTAAATTTTGCTATTCAAAACAATATTAAGATTCTTTTAATTCACACCAAAACTCTATAAACTAATAGACGCTTCTTTAAAATTTGAATTTCTACCTCAGACATTGCAACGAATTTGTCCAATATATTTATGATGTCTTACTAATTTATAAACTCTCAAATAATTATTTTAATCCACTCCACTAAAAAAAAATTGAAAACGTAAAAGTTATATAATGTACCAAAATAATTAATTTGATCACGATAGTAATTTTAATGGAAACTAAAAAAAATGTTAAACACTACAGATAAATTTCTTTAAAAAATGTAATCCAAATGAAAATTTATAGTAGAAATATTTGTAATTATTATTATACGCTTGGACCAATTGAACCAATTGGTGGGATTCTTTGTAACACATAAGAATAAAATCCAAATTTGTGTTTTGGTTCAAATCTTTATAATATTTTTGTCTTAACCGACTAGAATTGAAAGTTGATACTTTTCAAATTACAAAGATACCCAATTAAACTTTAACTAAAATGGAACTATCATTAAAATACGACTTAAGAAACAATTAAGAGATTTGAAAGAGGAATAAATTTTATGAGATATATTGATAATAAAATTAATCAAATATATTTTGGCGTTATTTAATATTCACCCACATTTTTTACTACGATTTAACCCTTTCAGTCCCAGTGATGTCATTTGGCATCATCACTTTCAATATTTTTTTAAAAAAATGTTTATGTCCCGTTACGACATCCAAACACATATAATTCGATTCTTCACACTTTGTTCTATTAGACAATATTTTACACTAATCTCAATAGAAGTCAGAACTATTATTTTTTTTATTTAGAAAATAGCTAACAAGCGTTTCATCTGATTTTTGAAAAATTAATTTCAGTTACACATATTTAAAACACAATTTAAACTATTTCGGTTAAAATAATTACTAATTTTTTTTAATAATATGGTCAGATACCTTAAAATATATAACTCGAAGTGTTTTTAGGTAATACATATATTTTTACTTTGTTTTTTCCACAGTTAAAAAATTTTTGGCATTATTTAAAAACTATATAAAAATTTAAAATGATTTTTTTCTTGCGGAACTCTTATTTTTGACCTAAAATAAGCTTATTTTATGAATATCAGATGTTTCTGTAGTGTAGTAAGTTTTTGGGACTGAAAGGGTTAAAACATCAATTGTCCGCAGTTTCTGTGGTTTTGGCTGTAAAAAGTAGATGAAATGTAGACAAATAAACAATTGCAAACAACGATAATTGCATAGAAGCAAACAATGATTATTAAGCATTTTAACAAATTGCACTTTATAAACGTAATATAGAAGCCAAATGAACATTGCAACCGTGTTGCACGAGTATATTCTACAGGATGTCTTAAAGTTTCCAAATGCATAATCGACAACCAATGTGATCGATTGCAATAAGATACTTTTTGGAAATATTATAGCAAACCATCATGTAATTTTAAAAATGTTGTAGCAAGTCAATATGTAATTTTTAAAATATTGTTTAAATCAAAAAGAGAATGATAATGCGTATTTACGATAATATATAATACTATAATATATACAAATACATCAGAATATTTGCTTCTGCTTGTAACTGCAACAAATTACAATTTTGCCAGGTCTTTGAAATCTGAAGCACTTGTTAGAAATATTTTTTATTATAAACACTCTTAAAACGAACGAGCGATTTTAACTCAGTCTGATTTTCACTCCTCCAGTCTGGAAAATGCACTTCTCCTTTTGGGATGGATCCTTTGTGTGTTAAACCTCTGACAGGATCACTCCAAACGAGTGATTTTAACTCAGTCGGAGATAATATTCACTCCTTTCCAGTGTCGAAAATGCACTTCTCCAACTGGAGTGGGATTCACTCTTTTGTTTTAAGAGAAAACACTGTTCAATTCATTTATATAAAAAAAAAATCCGTTAAATTTCTGTAACCTGTGAAAGTGAGAACGACAAATGTCTTACAAAATTTCCTTCACCTCCATTTGCTTTAAAAAAAAAAACCACCCCTTGTTTATTCAAGAAACTGATTCAAAAACCCATTTGCAACCCCCAGACCCCTCGTTCTTTTGCATAGGTGCCATAATTCCCAAGCAACGAAGACTAATGCCCCGCAAAACAAATGGAAACGGTGCCCACCAAACACATTCTAACAGACCATTGAGCTTTTCTTTCCAGACAAGCTCGATATTTCTTCACTGCAAATGAAGAAAGGACTTGTACGAGTGCCACCATTAACCACAGTCACTTTGGGCCTGGGAACATATCATTTCTGGCCGGAGTTTATCTATCTGCCCCATGTATATCTATATACACAAAAAGGCTGCTCCCTGGTCTTTCGGAAACATTTTCTTTGTACTTTTTCCCTCTATGATAGGGTGGGAACAAACCCGTAATCAAATGTCATTAAGAGACCAAAGGTTTTCGTGGGGGGAAGGGATTTCTCTTTCGAGCTGGACTGTGTCAATCAATTGAGTGGTTTTTTGAAGAGGGCACGTTAACAAATTTGGAAGTAACAAATGCTTTGAAGGAGTTTCATAGTTTACAGCTGAATTTAAAATTTAAAAAATATTGATAAAGTTTTATCTATGCGTGTATCATTAGAAATTATATCGCATACCATAAATAGATGCTAGTTTTTTCAAATAAAATATGCTATTTTCACAAATGAATTGAACTTTTATGGTTTTTTTTTATCTGAATAAAACATATGAACACAATAAGAAATTTTTTTTTGTAATTTTGTATAAAAATTGCTGCAACTTCTTTTCAACTATTCAATAGGTAAACCGAAGAGTTTTACATATTTGAGAAAGGCCTAATATTAGTCATTTAATATAGGATAGTACTCAAGGGTTTGGGGGGGGATTAGTTCTTCTCAGATACGTTTATACTCTTTTAATGATGATTTATTGAATAATCTTAGTTCTGATTAGTGTTACAAATAATTAAACTACTTAAAAATTTGACTCATTAAAGGCAGTCACAAAAATGACAACAAGGTGGTGACAGAACCGAGAAAACATTAATATTTGTGTTCGTAAAACAAAAATGTTAAGTGCATGAAGCATGAAAAAGTGTGTGTTTTATAGTATTTTTTTAAATGCATAAATTTAAAACTAATGATTTAAAAGGAATGAAGTTTAAACATGAAAACAAAAATATAGCAAAATCCATAGAAGCGGTACCGGATTACCATATCAATCATAACTTGTCTAACATTCCCAAATCATAATAAAGAGCGAGCGTTAAACATTATACACGAAATATCTTCTTTTTCCCTCGAAATCTACAGTTGTAAGCTTTAATCCAGTTGATAATGAATCACAAGTTGATACTACGCACCATATAATTACATGAGTTACAGATCAGTCAAGAAACGCACAATCAGAACCATCGTGTTTCCCCTTTTACACTTGCTTCCAAGAAAATAACAACGTACACTAACTTTTTTTATGTATCCACAGTCCTTTTAAATATATGCGGACTTTTTTCCCATACTTTTTTTACTTCCCCTACCTTCCTTTTATTGTTATCCCGTATTTTTTTTCGCACTGTATCAACAAAAAAAGCCGGAAAAGCTCTTTTCTAAGCTGTTATTGACGGAATTCTACACCATTGAGGCGATAAATGTCGTAACGGAGTCTTGCAAATATCGTGGATGCGTCAACCGCATTTTCAAGACTTGAAACACATCATTAAGTGCGTTTCGCCTCTCCCTGATCTTGATGGATATGGTATGCAGATTCTGTCACTGTCAAGAACGATTTTAAGTTGGGTTGCTTGAGAGCATTGCAAATCCCAAAAGTAAGAAGAGAGAATTTATTTCGGAATGTTTGAAAATAAAATGAAGATCGTTGGTTGTAACAGAAGAATTGTTCGTCACTTTTGATGGGTTTGTAAAACTGAGTAAGAAATTAGTGGCTATACTGCAAACAAACTATTGGTTTTAATGGGTAAATCTTCTGGACAAACTATTAAACATTCTTTGTTCTCAAGCAACAAAATACTGCAGAGTCACGGCCTACCCAATTACTAAGGCCGAAGAAGCTTTTTTCTTACAAGCTCGGGGACGGAAATTTTGACGTCATAGTTCCGAGGGACGTTGTTCCAAAGACGAAGACCCTGTCTCGAAACCTGTTCGGAACCCCTCGTTCGTGGCTGACCACATTTTTAGGGTTCCTAATGCTTCCGAAGTAGTTTCTCGATCTTTGGCACAGGGAATAGTGACGTCAAAATTTCCGTCTAAGCTCATATTTGGGAGAGCTTCTCTGGCCTTGTTATTGAAGTTGGCCGTGGCACAGTTCAAAATTTTGGTGCAAGACTGCACCAGGATTCCTGGAACTTTCTAGCCGCCACCAATATTTGAAGCATTGATTTGGCCAATTTTGCGAAGCATGAAAGTTAGATTTTATTACAAATTTGGTAAATTCAGACTCCAAATAGCAGTAGTAGCAAGAAAGTTTCAAGATTCCGGTACAATCTTGAACCAAAATTTTTAACAGTGTAGCATTCCCTACATGGCATTCATACACTCTTAAAACAAACGAGTGAAATACACTCCAGTAGGAGAAATGCATTTTCGACACATAAAAGGAGTGAATATTAAATCAGACTGAGTTAAAATCACTCGTTTAAAGTTATCCTGTCGGAGGTTTAACACACAAAGGATCCACTCCAAGAGGAAAAGTGCATTTTCCAGACTGGAGGAGTGAAAATTACTCAGACTGAGTTAAAATCGCTCGTTTGTTTTAAGAGTGTAGTATACAATTTGAACTGCAATAAAGTTAAAGCAAATTTATCAAAATTAAGGTTTCAAATAATAATCGTCTTTTCACTTACAGTTCAAACAAGATTTTACAATCATTCTTACATTGCACGCTATCTAAATGACTAACTTTATTTTTCTCTTGTACTTAACTCTCTGAGAGATACATGCGTTTAAATCCGCCACCTCACCGTCAGGTTTTTCCACCGAACCTCACAACTTTTAAAAATTTATAAATTTTATAATCTTAAAATTTTTGGAGAATTAAAGAGGGCCTATTCGCAATTATTTTCCACAGAAATATGATTTTAAAAAATTACAAACAGTTAACATTTTTTAGTTTTCATCTCATGTAATGAACAAGGTTACACTATAGCCAATTGATGAAAAGGGAAGAACCGCTTTATTTCGTAGAATTCTTTCCTTAATAGCCTCTCTGGGGATGATAGCGAGAAATCGCCAAAACTGGTGTAAAGAAACCGGTTACTCGCTTTGTTTTTCTTTCGCGGCAACCCTGATTCACGCCAGAATTCAGTGGATACGAGTCACACGTTTGTACAGCGAATGAAAAATCGAAATAAAAACCGGTTTCCGGTCACCAATGTCCACCAAGCAGATATAATTACGGAAAGACTATAAAGAAATCAATCCGTTCTTCCCCTGTACTCTTCAATTTTCTTATTCCTCAGTGAGTTAAACTTCAGAAGATTTTCCACAGATTTACCCAAACAACTACAAACGTTGTTACTGCTCATTCAAGCTGTAAAACCTAAACACAACTCCTGTGACTCGATGTCCTACAGATCCACTTTTGCGTGGTGTGTTATTATTTAGTTATACTCGCCGCCAACCAAATAAGAAACGGTAGGGAAGGCGGTTTTTCAGAAAAAAAAATCGGTGTTTCAAAAACCGGCTTTTCGGTTTTCTTGAACCTTAATACCGGCCAAAAAAACACCGTTTTTTTTTTCAAAACCGAGGGGAAAAATCAGGTTTCGGTTTTCCATCCCTAAAGTGTTTCAAATAAGGGTGGCGGGAAGTATAGTCAACCCCGACATGGTCAGTAAACGCGAAGACAACAATGTTTTCGAATTCTATTGACAGATTTAAGTGGCCAGAGCTATGGAATCAAGCGAAACAAACTGCCTGCCTACTTCCATCTTTTGCGGACAGTCAAAGAAAATATCCTGGTGAATTCAATTGAAACACAATTTAGAATAACGATTGTTTTTTCCTTCTTTGTATTAAACTAACGTTTACACGAGACGAGAAATGTTTTTACTGATTTTCACTTTCTGATAGTATACCAGAAGTTTGCGAATCCATGCACTGTGAAATAAAAAATACTGCAGTTAAGCAACGGAAATGGCCCTGCAGCAGATCCCCTTATTAATAGTGTAAACAGTAAACAAAAAACAAAATTCACTTAGCAAAACTTCCGTCCTTAAATATACAGAGATTTCTCGGAAAAACATTCTTTTTCACAAATCAATGGTTTCCTTTTTCCTAGCCAAACAGTGGACAGGAAGAATTAGTAATTTAATTTTTTTTTTTACATTGCAAATTTTTAAGGAAAATATTGAAGACGCTTGCAGAAAAGGTAACGATAGCAAACTTTGTTTATTTTTGGTAAGTAGTGTATTATTAAAATGTTCATAAAACTTTTTGCGTTACTACAGAACCAGTGTGAGTAACTGTAACATTGGGATACTTCTAAAATTTTACATCAACCAACAGTTGTTTCAAATCATGGAAATCTAGGACGAAGCTCATATTTTTCCTTACGGAACTTCCTTACGTGTTGAATTTTCTTCAATGTGTCCTTTAAAATGACAGTAATACAAACAAAGCTAATATAACATGTAATAAATTATATTTTGGGCGTAATTATGAAACTAAGTATTGCCTGATTTTGGGAAAAGCATTTCAATAGTTATATTTTTTCATCAAACTTTTACTTTTCATGAAAAATCTCAAATCTACTTTGTAACGTCACTGAATTGTTTTGTGGAAATTATAATTAAAGGAGAAATAAAATTTCTATCGAAATATTCTGACAAAAGTGTAAAATCTATATTCATGCAGTTAATAAATATTTAAAAATAGTGTGCATGCAACAAAAAAATCCATTATTATTGTTATCGATGATTTTTTTTTCTATTATATAAGAACAAAAATTACCACAGTTGAATTAAAAAAAAAATTAACATAAATATTGTTACCTGTACAAATTATTGTAGTGTCGGTTTCTATAAGCTTTCGATAAGCGAACTAATAACCGGTAGTTTGTCAATTTGCTTCCCTTAGTAATAAAATATTTATTAACTCATAAAATGGTATTGGTTTGACATTTTAAAACGTTTTTGGAATGCAATAGTCTTCAAAAATAAATCTACGAAATGACTTGAAATGAAATACTAGTTAACGATGTATAATTTTAACTATATTTAACTCAATGTCTCTGGGAAAGAAAACTTAATTAAAAACTGCAAGAAACGATGCAAAAAATGCCTAAAAAATAAATTACAAAAATAATTAAAGTAAAATAAATTAAGAAATATGACATTTTTAATACTCGTTGTAAAAAAAAAGTAGCAAATGGAGGAGAGTTACATGTTATAGAAGTTAAAGTATTTCCAATCAAAATCTCAGTAAATATGCATACTCAGTAATAATAATTCATGTTTCAAAATAAGTTTGACTTGAATAATGAATTTTCCCACCAGAGAGTAATTGTCATTACATCTGTGCATTGCGTTGGAAGCTTGTTGGTGTGGATGAAAATCGAAAAAGAAAGCCGAAAAGTAAAACAAAATGTTTCTATTTCTCGACAAATATATTGCAATATGCCATAAAACAAACTGGAAAGTCAATTAAAGCTCTTGAGAAACGCATAAAAAAAGCCGTTCCCGGAAGAAATAGTTATTGGAAAAACAAATTTATCACCCACCCGCTACTGAAAAGTAAAAGAAAAATCTCCGAAAGGAACCTGGTTCTGAACTTGCTTAATTCCATTTTGAAGCACGAATTTAATTAAGAAACGCTATCCGTTGAACCTTCATTACCCGATAGATCATTCTCTTTTCATTTCAATTTCCATAAATCATTACGCAAAATGCCAAAGATATTGTCGGAAGGGGAAAAAAATCCACCCAACTAACCATTCTCAAAATCAGGAGACGTCATATTTTAATCCTAACAAAGCGATAGTTGTCAAAATCGGAAACACAAAATTAAAGGTTGGAAATTAATCCCAAACATTTATTCGTCGATTTCGGAAGAAAAAACGACTATCATTGATGCCTTTTTAAACACTCTTGTTGTGCCAACACCATTAAAAAGGTGAGACGGAGGCCGCTTTAAAACACATCGCAACCATCATTTCCAAAGTGTTGAAAACTCGAAAGAGATAGTTTGATCATCCTTTGTGTTTCGAGAAAAGTCGGCCAAGTAGATTCGCCACTTTGAAATATGAGCGAGTAGTCGCGTCTATCGGATCGCCGATTAAAGATAAATTAGCCGGGATAAAATTCGCATCACACCACCTGGTACGCGTCTCAGCGTTGATTAGCATAGATCAGCAGCAAGTTTGCACTATTTTATTTCCAGCCAACTTTTAAATCTCCCACAAATCTAGGCCCGGCACGCACCAAGCAAAATGTTGAACAAAGTTAGGGGGCTCTCCTTCCGTAATGCAACCAGTCATTTCCACCCTTTCAGTTGGGAAGTGTCAATATCGCGCAGAAGATGGGTTAATTCCAAACTAATTGTGATACCGCTCCGGACAACTCCGAAACCCGTAATTACGCCTCGATTTGAACTGGAAGATTTGGTCCAACATTTTGTAGAAGAGTCCTCTCGCGCATCGGCTTTCCGGGTTCTCCCGACACTCTGCAATTATCGAAACTTCAGTCGTAAACTCCCCGCAAATACACATCGCAGGGTCCTGAGAACGATAATTATGCAAAGTGTCACATTCCTATAGCCACTCGCAAACTTACGATTGATATTTCTCTAATTACAGGGAAGAGATGGCAGCGGAGTTGGAGATCGCGAATTTTAAACAATTGTTTTGGCGACGCTGTCTGAGGATTCACCCGCTGTCGGATGGCTGTAATTATTCCTGGACATGGGCTCAAAAATTCATTCAAAACTTTGTGAACTTTTCAAAAGAATTTACATTTACATATATACTTTTAACTATAAGTGATGGACAGGTAGATTCTCCATGTCCGTGCAAACATTAATTTCGCTCATCACACGATGAACAGACGTACTGCATTTTACAGTACAGTTTAATTGTTTGCCGACTCTCTAGCTATGAAAACCGTGTAAATAGTCTCCGAATTTTTTTAATTATTTTTTAAGTAAAAAAAATAACGTAAAAATATAATTTATGACAGTTTAACTTTGATTTCATAGTCGAAAAGCTAATCATTGAAACAAATCTATTAAGGCTAATCATACATGCAACTGTCAAGTCTTTTAAAAAACTAAAATAAAAGTATGTGTTTCATTTTTACCTGTCTTGTTTACACTTAGACAATCCTTCACTTTTCAGACGGTTTCTAGAAAGCATTTTATTTGGTGCACAATTTCGTTGAACTGTATAATTATTAAATAATATGGAAAGTAACACATTTTGTTTATTAATCTAATCAATCCTCCCGACATTCTTAGAAAATACTTGCGACTCAAAGGAATGCATTTGAAATACAATTCCACACCAAGCCTTATAACACTTTATTTTTTCAAACCTACAGGATCTAAATTCTGACGAAAACCACGACAGATGCACAGAAATTTTCGGTAATTAACGATCAATAATCATTCTCCATTCACGATAGAGATTTTCCGCTTGGATAAGTCCAATACTGAAGAGGATAACTCGAGCACACCGAGCTGAGAAAAGTGAGATAAAATTTTGATGTATTTCATCATTGTGTGGATCAGTCCTCCATGGATTTATAGATAACGCTCATTCGCGCAATCGTTTATCTAAAGGTTAAGAGGTTATCGGGAAGAGGTTTTCACAGAAAACCTACATTCACAAAGGAAAAAATACATTTATTTTTATATTGTTTTAATTGAAGGTTGCGCTGTTATTTATTGTATAATATTGGCTTATTATGTCATTGTTTTTTTTTAACATTTCTGTGTCTCTATGATTAAAATTTCATGAAAATGAATTTCGTGATTTTTGAAATTTCATGAAAATTGAAGTTTTCAAAAAACTACTGAAATTGTCTTTTTTGTAAAGAAGGGTCAAGGATTTAATAAGAAAAATCATCAAACAGCAAAGAGTTATTGAAAATTTTAATTTGTTGCTTAAAAAAATTTAAAGAATATCCAGCCGATTGTTTTACACACAAAAAAAATCAAATACAGGCATAATTTCAAACAACATTAATTGGGGATACTTCACCTCTTGAGTGACAATAGTTCCGCGGAAATAAAATAATTTATTAATATTTTTTTCTCATCTGCGATTGGTGCTGTGTCACTTGAGTACATAGTATTTTGTTCCTAAATTGATGCTATTTTTTTTCTCTTCATAATTTTGCCACTTAAAACAGGCCCATTAAGTGTTATATCTGACGACTCAACCATTATTAAACAGTATTATACAAAAATATTATTGCATAATTTTCTGTTAACAATACCTATAACACAACTATGAAAACACACATTCTACCTTTCTCCCTCTCAACCTTTTTAAAACCTGCCCATATTTCACGAATTTCAATCACCTACCAACAATACTCTCCCAATCAAACAATACAAAAACTCCACACAAAACAGTTCCTTATCACACATTATTACCAGCTACAGACAAGATTCAATGCCCGCCATGTATAAATAGATATTATTTAATTGATAGGGGGAAGAAAGCAAAGGGCGAGAAAAACAAAGTGGGAGGAGGGGGGCTATTTAAGGGGGAATGTCTGATTAATCACTGAATACATACTCTCGCTGTTTTGTGTTTTGAGGCATTAAAATCTTTTAGTTGAAAAAGTTC
The DNA here is from genome assembly GCA_023701765.1 of Hylyphantes graminicola. Classification (NCBI taxonomy): domain Eukaryota; kingdom Metazoa; phylum Arthropoda; class Arachnida; order Araneae; family Linyphiidae; genus Hylyphantes; species Hylyphantes graminicola. Next base: position 12,859,240 of record CM043122.1, read on the forward strand.
ATTAGCTGTTTTAGGAGAACGGGGATAATTCAAATACAAGTGCTTGAATGTTGGAAGTTTTTTTTTCACGGACAAGTGATCTAAGTCTAGTAAGTGTCGAAAATTAAAGAGTAGCATAGTTTTTTTTAATTGATATTAGGTTATACTTGTTTTACACAAGGACGAATTTTCATCTTACTATGAGAAAAAGAAAATTATATATTTTCTTAAACCAAAGTCTTTTCGAATTAAACTTATTTTCGGTATTTTTACCACCTAATGAAATTAAATAATATTTTAATACTTAAAACCACTCTAAGATAAAACGTTTGCCAACTATTAATTTAGTACCATTTTATATACATGTATAAGCATTGTTAATGGTGTATTTTTTGTCAAACATACTCTTATTTTGATTGTTAAAAGTTAAATTTTGAAAAATATTGTTTATATGAATAATATCGTGCATATTTTTAGAAGCAAATAAACACCGTTTTAAAATTAAAAATATTCCTAAAACATGTATATTAAACAAAAAAAAACGTGCAAGTTGTTTATTGTAATAACATATTTTGTAATTAGAGTAAACAAATTTGTCGAAAATGCTAATGTAATTTATTCAAATGTATATTCAGCACATATTTAAAGTAAATTTTGCAAGAAATTGTGTTTTTTACTGAAATTATTTAAAACTATAGAAAAAAAGTCTCAATCAAGAAAATGCATTTATTAATAAAATTAATTTTCTTTAATTGCCAACTGTCTCAACTGATTTCGAAGTTATGTTTTAAGAGCAGTATATCACCAATAACTGAAAATTACAAAACAATCTTTTGCGCAAAACTCCCGAATTTTTTTTCTTCAAAAGAAAACACTAAATAACTATAACTTCCTTAAACAATGAAAACAACAAGTTTTTAATTTATTTTGAATACGTTGGCAATGAAACTGAACTGAATATACTTTTTCCCTCAGTTCGGAAGTTTAGAAACTTGCTTCCACAGAAACTACTTCATACAATTCGGAATATTAAAAACATTTATCTTTTTCAAGAAGTTTGCTTCCTATAGAGAGTATTTAAAAAATAACTGTTCAATATTTCCCTCTTGTTATAAAAGGAACATAAACAATCTCCATTTTGAAATTTTCAAAAAGACATTTTAGAGAATTTTTTTCATGCAATTATCATTTTTAAATTTAGTCACCGCACTATTTTAAATATTCATATGCACGCGATTGTTCTTTCAAATTCATGGTGATCAGTATCATTACAATTTAAATAATTTAATAGGTCGTAAATTAATAAATAAAATTGGGTGTATTAACAAGCAAATTCTATTTCAATCATACCTTATTCAACGTAAAATTGTTTTTATTTATAACCTGAAACATATTCCTGGTAGAAAAATGTCAAGTTAAAAATAATGTTTCAAGTAAATACAAAAATAAGTACCAGTTGTTATTCCAAAAAAGCAGCCTTTCACATTTCTACCCCGAGTGGGAAAAACCAATTAAATCCAAAACGTCTGTAGACAGATGGATACTTTAACAAGACAGATTGTATACTAATATCTGGTTCAAAAAGAGAGGATAAACTATTGTTTAGTATCCAAAGCTCAATAGAGGCCTGCCTTCAAGAAATACTAATGAAGCCAGTCGAATAGAAAAGGAAGAAAATTAAATGGTTAAGCAATTGAAAAGAATTGCGTGAAATGCCAAACTTTTTTTTTCTTATTTTCTTCTCGTTTGTTCATGAATTACCGAGATAGCTATTTTACATTTTGATAAAAATAGAAAGTGTTATAAAGCAGCATTTTATGACACTGCAGCTTATTGTTTGGAATGAAATAAAACGGAAAGTTAAAAAAAAAAAGGAGCTTTGTTCTTAGTTTTTTAAAAAGTCTTGGAGAGAATATTGTTTAATGAAAAGTGCCGTAATTAAAAGCTTGTCATAAAAATGTAAGTGTATTTTGAAGGATCGGCAAAAAATACATTTACTAGGGGATGTAGGGAATTTAATTTATGTGGGGCTTACTTTTGCGACTTTAATTTTAATGTCACTTAAGTAAGCATTAAAATATGAAGAATGTGCTTTATCACCATAGAAACTTGTATGTACTTAGGGCTATTGATATTTATTAATTGAATGGAAAAAGTAAAGATTTATATTATTATATTCTATATTATTGTATTGTTCTATTAGAGAAATTGAATTGCAATGAATATTGTATCGACTTATTTAATTACAAGATGTGACGAGTAGGTTCCTTTAGTTAATATAAACTGAAGATCATTATTTCAATTTTAATACGATCTCTTTTCACAATCAATAATGTTTAAAAATCCCCTTTTATAATTTATAAAATAACAAATTATGTACATATACAACATTGATAATTTCTTTCTCCATATGTTAGTCATTATAAAAACTCCAAACAATAAGACCTTTAAAAAAGTATTAGGGTTGTTTGACGTGGTTCTTATTTAGCTTAACTATCTTCATAACATTTTTATTTAAAACTATTTTCTTGATGCGTTCGAATGTTTAAATAGTAATAGTTTTTGATGAATTTCTCATCCCATTTTTCACCCTCCACACCACTTTCTCAAAGTTCAGTTACTCAAACAATCACATAAATAAAACTGCCACAAATCCCCTGTTGCTATCATAAGATGTCACAGCAGAAACAAACGACGTGGAAAAGAAACTCAAAGGAACAACAAACAGATTCAAGAAGAAGATTCTTGAAGAAGATTACTGTTCCTCTTCAAACAGTGTTGTCGTACTTCTCAACCTAGCTCAAGCTAGTGCCAACATTTTACAATATTAATTTAACAAAGTTATAACTGACTAATTTGTCAAAACAAGTTACATTTAAACAAAGACACACTGTATGGTCCGACTGCAGTATTGTAGTGGCTGAAGAACCGATTTTTTTTGTGTCTGTGAACATTTAAAAAACAGGTAGTGCATAAGAAATAAAGTTAGTGTTCTAAAGCTGTCCAATCGGCAACCAGTGAAAAAGTACGTCATTCCAAGTGAACCCTTTCCCAATTCCATGTTTGAAATTTGCCAGAATATGCGAAACTAATAATAACAAACTTAAAAGGGTCTTTTTGCTAAACTCGCATTCTCCAAAGTATAACTATGGTATAAGGGCCGAACCGTTATTTGGTGACTTATAACATCGTAAATGCAGTTGAATTAAGTCGCCAATAAACAGACAGGGCTTTATATCTTAATTATGCATTGGAGAATGTGTTTTTTTTTTACTAGATCCTTTTGTATTTGGGTCGGAGGGGGAGTGGATTTGACTAATATAAACAGGTACAAAAACCTTTAACCAAGTTCTGACCATAACCTTTGTTAATTTGACCAAGTTCTACTTCCATGATACTTAGTCACAATTAACTTTTAAAATTTAAAACTAACTTTACCGGAATTATCTTTGTGTTAGTTACAATTGTGCGAAACTGCACCTGAGATAAGCAGTCAGCGTGGCATGCCTTTCGCCTGCCATGCAACACTGATTGTGTGTTGTGCACCTTGCTTGCTGGCACCCTGCTTTAGATCCTATCGGACATAATTATGATAATACAACTGATAGACTGTCACAAATAATATATCTAGATTTGTTCACATTGGCGATAAAGACTTTTTTTACCTTTTGCCTACCCTTTCGGCTTTTCTGCGAAGCTGTCTAGAGGGAAAGTAGGTTTGCCAGTTTTTTTACTGTTTGGAAAGGCGCCAATTAGCTTATGAATTTTTAATCGTTTATTTAATTAAGATTGCCCATGAATATAATTTTATATGATAAAGGAAAATTAATGCTGTATTATACAATTGTCGGATAATGACATCACCCGATTAATTTACTCCTGAAGCTGACGTCTTGTTTTGCTATAAAAAAAATTGAAGTATCCAAATTATTTTAAAATCTAACGAAAATAAATTTTACTAATTTTACCAAATTTTACAAAACCAATTTCAGACTAGTAACAGATACGACCACATTTTAACCATTTTAGAATGATTTTTAAAACGGTGATTGGTATTTAGGGTAATCGTCATACTATAGCACATGAGCTATGGAGATAAAGTTCGTGATCCTGAGGAAGCGGGAAGGTGCTTCCGAACGGGGCCTATCACTTTTACGAAAGCTCTTTCTCTCTCTCCCTCTCTCTCTCTGGCAAACACTCTAAACATGCAACACTACTAGTTGATTTTTAAGAAATGCACTTTTTTAAAACTTTTATGTGTCAGTAAAATTAAAGGAAAACAGCGATGAAACAAGCATATACACTGCTCACAACAATTAGGGGAGCGCATGGTTTAAACTCTTTCAACCCAATGTTTCCATTTGTAATCATGAGCTTGCGATTTTTTTCTCACTAAGTTGAGCTTGCACTAATTTATCGTTAGATGGAAGAATCATGTCTTTTGAAGATGTAAATAATATTTGTTTTAATCAAATGAAAATATGAAAACATGGTAAAATAAAATTCACTCCCAAAAAAATTTATGAAATTAATTGACCCTAAAACCTTCACGCTTGCATTCTTAGATGTTTAAAAATTGATTTTACCTCTTTTTTGCAAATAAATATATGAAAAAATTGTTATAATTTATTCTTAATTATTGATTCCAATTTTTCCCCCTTAAATTTTAGTTTAAAAAATTAATATTTTTCCGCCTGTTTTTTACCATTTCCTTCTGGATGCATAATGAATCTATTTCACAAATTTTAGATTTTTAGAAAGAAAAACAAAACGCTGAAACTGAAAGGGTTAACAAAAGTACGTAAAGTGCTCCCCTAATTGTTTTGCGCAGTGTAGTATGTATTGAGATCGTCAATTTATTATCTATATGTAAACTTCAAACTGCGTTAATGTTAAACTTTAAAATGATAAAATAATGTTAACATAGATTGAGTTGGTTGAAATAACGTTGCACAATAACTACAAGAGGGCTAATGGCGAATCTTAACAGATTAATCCCACTTTTTGGTTTGCACCAAATACCAGCATCCCAGACACATAACAAATGTTCCCCTTTGTGATATAAACCATCTCATACACCAAAGACAATATCTAATCCTTAAAGAAAAAAATTAAATCCAAAAAGGCAGGAAAATTTGTGCAAACCCACTGCAAAAAAACTTCTACAGAAATTCCCTGTGTTTCCGATAGCTTCAAACCATTTCGTTTATTTATGCTTACGTTTTCTCCAAAACTTGTACTCGATAACGTCAAAGAATTTCCTTCCTTGGCTTCAATCTATCGAAAGGTTCAATTATCGAGTTATTATGACGCTTCATCTATAACGTTGCAGGTTCCAGTTGCACCTAATGCCGAGAGCTTTTCTCAATTTAAAAATTCCATAGATTTTTCCGGTTAAAACAGTATTATAACTGGAATTTATCTTATTAAACAAAAAAAACTTCCTTATTTCTTTCTGAAATCCAACTGCCACTTTAACGATAGGTGCATTTTCAAGCAAACAGCTATAAAAAGGCATATTTTTATGAAAATTATATAAAAATTTAGTTCTACGAAAAGGCAACGTCATTTTCACGGGAGAGTGGTTCAAACCGTAAATTTTACGGATTTTTCTATTTTTGAAAATATAAAAATATAATCCTAGGAATAGTCACCAACCTCACTTCGTCATTTTCACGGGAGAGAGAAGGAAGTTGTTAAAACCGTAAATTCGACGTAGTTTTTGATTGAGCTTCTCTCAATTTTAAAAAACACGAAGACTTTACCAGACAAAACAGTATTTTAGCACTTTCAACCCCAGTGATGCCATTTGGAGTCATACCTTTCAATTTTTTTCCAAATGTTTATGTCCGTTATGATATCCAAACATATGTCATTCGATTCTTCACACTTTGTTCTATTAGACAATATTTTACATTAATCTCAATAGAAGTCAGAACTACTTTTTTATTTAGAAAATAGCTAACAAGCGTTTCACCTGATTTTTCAAAAGTTCACTTCAGTTCCACATATTTAAAACACAAGTGAAACTATTTCGGTTAAAATAATTAGTAAATTTTTTTTTGATAATGTGGTCAGATACCTTAAAATATGTAACTCGAAGTGTTTTTAGGTAATATATATTTTTTATTTTGTTGTTTTCCACAGTTAAAAAAAATTTGGCATTATTTCAAAAACCATATAAAAAAATAAAAATGATTTTTTTCGTATGGAACTCTTATTTTTGACCTAAAATAAGCTTATTTTTTAATATCAGATGTTTCTGTTGTGTTGTAAATTTTTGGGACTGAATGGGTTAACTAGAAATTTGCCGTATTTAATTTATAAACTTTCCGTATTTTTTCTGCAACTTTAAAACCGCAAACTCGACGGGATTGGCAGTACAACAAAGGAGCTGCCGAGCCAAAAGTGGCAACCAGTTGGCGTAGGTTATCCCCGACCGTACCCCAGCTGCCGTTGGTTGACAGGCGGATGTCATCCGGGACACGAACTTTGATTGATAGACGAACAGCCCCCGCATTTGCATCGCCCCCTAATGCATCCTTTTCCTGTTACCAATTCCTACTCTCAAATACACAAATAGATATTTTTTTCCCTTTAGTTTTATTAGGACTGTTGGTGTTTTTTAGTTTCTTGTTTGTAAGAAGTCCCCGTTGTGCCCTATCTTGGGAATGTAAGGGGAGGCTTTGTGGAAATAAGACACTTAATTTTGCGTTAAAACTCGTCTTAGTTTTTTTTTTTTTTTTGGATATGAAGGGCAAAAAATGAAAGGGTTGTGGATAGTTTGTTGAGTAATTATATTTATGTAAACAGTCGTAAGTTTGTTTTTGTAAAAAATTGCACTTCTTAAATGTTAGATATAATATTGCATCGTACAGAGTACAGATATGTAAGTGAAATACTCCTCTTTGTTGCGTATAGTGCGATAAGTCGACATTTTTAACAATGATAGAATTATACTTTTGATTGCATTTAAAATTGAATTCTTTAAAAAGCCTTTCCAGTATTAATAATCCAGTTTTGCAGCTTAATCAGTTTTAATTGATAGTTTAATTCATAATAACTCAAAATTTAATTCCATTATTGAGGACTATTGAAACTACAAATACAATTTCTTTCACTTTTATATGAAGTTGAAGTTAAAAATTTCTTTTTTCGCTTTAAATCTGTAAATTACCGATATACCAATTGATCTGCATATTAACTACGAAAACATTGAAAATAATAAATTTGAATGCTTGTTTTAGTTAATAAAAACTTTCAAATATTTTAAGAAAAATTGACCAAAAAATATTTCGAGTGTGTTACCATCAACAAAAAATATTAACACTAAAATAGATGGACAGATGATGCGACAAAGAACATAAAACTAAAAAAAAATTACCTTAAAATTGAAAGTAATACTGAACTGGAAAGAGAATTAAATCATTTCCCATAAAAGATGTATCTGAATTGATAATTAAGAAGACCATTCTAATATTTTTTTTATTCTTATCCCTTTAATTTCAAAGTATTAATCATTAATGCAATCTTTTAATAGATTTTTCGATTTAAATAATTGAGTTTTCACAAAATTCCCCTTCTGAAGCATATGTTTCAGAAGTTATTGCCCTATTCGGAAATCGCATTTCTCTTTAATTTTTTAATATCGAATATATCCTAGGAATTATTTCGTTTTCGTTAGATTCAAGTTTTACATATTATTTCAAAAAATAGCACCCTACTGTGGTACTTACAAACCGCATTACCATAGAAATACGCTTAAGTCTTTGCTAATTGAAAGAAATATATCATATCTTTAAGGTGTAGAAACCATTATCATAAATTTAAGCAACCTTTTAAAATTCACCCCGTAAGATCAATTTCCACAGAACTCTACTTTTTCACCCACACAGCTTCATAAAAAAACGAGAAAAAAATACGTTTTTAACCGAAGTGTAAGGGTGAACTAAATGCAGCTGAAGCTAATGATAAAAATATACAAAACAGTTCTAGCAAGCAAAGTGAACTGTGAGCAAAAGCCTCTATTACTTTTACTTTAATCGTTTCCTTCAGCAATTACAACATTAATACCAGTAACGTAATGTTTCGCTCCTAAAGCTGCTAGGAATTCTTGTGTTATTAAATCGGGCGATTAAAAATGATTCCATATTAAGATACTAAGCGTCGTTAAGAAAGACTGTATGGAGTTAATGTAGGTTTTTTTTTACAAACTCTTACCTATGAAAGTTGCACGAGAAACTAAGACGTGAAGAGAAATATAAGGCCTCAAAACTAATTTGACAGAAAAGCTAAACTAATTAGACGCTTTCTTAGGAGATTCTTTTAATTAAAATGCCTCTGAGAACCATTTCAGGATGCACCATTAAGATGTGGCCAGTGAGCCATTAATACGGTTTCTTACTGCATTTGATTTAATTTGCATTCGGGAATTCAGTGAAAGGTCTAACGATAACTTCCTGTTTTAAAACTTTGAATTGATTAACACAATATAACTTTGAAATATTATTTAAACTCATAAGACCCGAGCAAAATCCTACACATATATTCTTATATATAATCTAAACATACTTTCATACAAATATATGCTAAAAAGTATGTTTTTCAAAGAATTTTTGTTTTAAATTATGTTTAACAGCTACTTAGGTACTCGCCTTAATCTCTAAAAACACAATTTTTTGTGCTATAAATGCAACAAAAAAGGCTGTATCACTTATTCGAAGTTAACATATTATTTTAACATTGTTTTTAATGTAAAATGCCTTGAAAATTTACTAAAAGAACTTTTTTAAAAGTTTGAAAAAAATTTAATTTTTTTAAGAACTCCAATAACGTATTGACCCTCGTTCAACTTATTTTCTCAGTGGGAGATGGATATGGATTGGGGATGGATGTGGGCAGTGGGAGATGGATTTTTTTATTGAAATAAATGACTGATAGCTGCCATCAAAGGCTGAAAACTGATATTTGGATCTTCTGTCGGACCAGGTCAATTTCGGAACTAATTAACGTGTTGTTTGTGGGGGAGGTTTTAAAAATGTCTCCAGATGGGGACGCCAGGTCGCAAGAGGTTGAAAGTGTTCCATTGAATGTTGAATTTTAATTTATAAATCGGGTTGAGAAGTTTAAAGTATATTTAAATTTAATATGCCTCCCTTCTGAAAAAACTTAATGCATGTATATTTATAAAAATGTTATAAAACTAGTACATCCATATTACATGATGCAACCAAAATTTCATACTTACAAGATGCATATTTTCATTATTCCCAAATGGAACCAAAGACCCAATTGATATCTTTCAGGTTTTATTTAACTTGCTTTTATTTTAAAACTTCTTAGAGTTCTTAAGTCATTTTAAGATTTTGAAATATTTTTAGCTTGCGTTGTAATGAGAACCATTTTGAATAGCAATTGAAATTTATTATGTTTAAAAAACAATCAATAGCGACAGATGGATTACGTATTGAATTTTTCATTAAAATTATTTTTAATTAATATTATTCTAGTTTTAAATTGTAATTAAACAAAGCCTTTGTTTGTTCAGAATAATAATTATAAACTATTAATTTATTTTTAAAAAATGCACCATGAATTGATTGCTTTTGTGAAAGATGCACAGTTTTTTATTCAAATTATATTAATGTAATTTTCATAATGTTTTTTTTTTAATCATTAAACTATACAATTCAAAAACAAACATTTCATCAACGATTCACAAAACATTTATAGCCAAGCGAGTAAACTCTCTAGAGTAAATGTATTGAGTTTTTTTTAATATTAATAAGGTATGTAAATGTATTTATTTTATCGTCAATCTAGGAATTGTACAAATATTAATCTTCAATGAAGAGGTAATTGAAATACGAGTTAAATAACCTTACGATAGAAACGGTCGAATTTGCTATGTTCTGTTCGTAATCCCGGTCAGGCATGGATGTTTGTGACCGTTAATAAATGTTGTTATTTGTCTATGTGTTTGTGTTGTCCTTTCTTTGTGTGTCTCTTGTGCTTGTAAAAACTCTTTCTAATGTCTATCCCACTTGACGAAAGCTCATAGACGGTTCTCTTAACAAGCACACAAGCTGGAATATATAAGTACCTACCATACCATGCTATGCTATGTTCGATATAAATTTAAATCTATTATTAAACAAATATACTGAAAACTACACAGCAAAAAATCCTTAAAGGCTTAAATTTGAAAAAAATATGTTAATAAAATTTAAATGAATTTAAAAACCTTACCATGTTGCTTTACATTAAGAATGGAGAATTTTTTAATGAATAACTTTCAGGCAATTTCTAAGGTGTGATAAGAAAAAAAAAACTTGGATCATATATTTATCCGAAAAAGTGCCTTATCACTCTTTTATCCCGCGCCATACTCGCTAGAAAATAAGAATAAAGATAAGAAGAAAAAATGTAAAATTCCTGATGTATCACTTCTTCGCCGGCAACTTTTAAAAAGTACGCGCTTATTGAATTTTAATGAGGGATTTTTTTTAAGTTGCGCAAAACTTGAGTGGTAATTCGAAGTTAATTTTTTATGAATTTTGTCGCTGGTGTTCTCTCTTTGTTGCTGAATACGTTTTAATAATTTTGCATGCATGCAAAAAGTTTGAGCTAAAATATTCCTAAAACAAAGTACATTGTTTAAGAGGTTGGAGAAGGGGGAAAATCGCAACAGTGAATAAATTAATGAACAGTTTGCGATAGTCACTTAATGCGACTGAAACAAAACGTTTTTATTTATAAAAAACGATATTTTTTTCGATGAATGATATTTTTTATTTCTGATGAGTTTTTGCATCTATCGATAAGATACTTTTTCTATGTAATATTATTGAAGACAATATTTGCTTACAATGAAGAACTGAAAAATTTTTATATAAAAGTCAATATTAACTCCTTTAAAAATTGTGCGTAGGAAATATCAACGTAACATAATCAACCATCAATGTTTTACAACAACAAAAAATTACTTTTAACCCTTTCCAATGACAATTTGGTGTCATTTTAGAGAAAAAAATCTGATCGTCTATAGCCATTTATGATATCAAAAAAGTACATCATTCAATTCTTCAAACTTTTTCTATTAGAAAATATTTTTTATCAATCCTAATAGATAACAGCCCTAATTTATTTTAAAATTGTGATTGGAAACATAATAATGCCAAATGGCATCACTGGGACTGAAATGGTTAATCGAAAATTGTAACATCAAGGTCAATTTGTACATTTACTACGAACTTCACAATTTGTTTTACAATTAAAATACAAGGTATTCAAGTACAAGAATGATACTGAAGCAAAAACCGTGTGATTTTCCCTATTTCAATCGCCATGGAAAGAACCATCCGTCACAACAATGAATCCTAATTAGAAGAAATGGAATGCCGAAGTAAAGAAACACTATTTTCGATCAACAAAAAAAGGAAAAGAAAGAATTACCAAGACGTGTTCAAAGTAGCTCCTTTGCAAAGCGCTCAATATTAATCAACGGTAACGACATTAGGCGCTAAAAAGGCGTCTTTTTTGCAATTTCGATAGCGCTTCCTTCGCTTCTTTTCATCACCCCTTTTGCTTGTACTCTGTTTCTTTTCATTCATTCAGTTGCTACTTCTTAATCTGTCCCGAAAAACTCTTTTTGCAAATTGGTTAGCAGCTATTGATTGCGAGGCACTATTTACCAATGGTAATTTTTATATAATGCATTAAAGGATGGAATTATTTCGGAAATGTATAGCTTCCCCATTAAAGTCATTATATGATGTGATAATGTAATGGAATACGTTGAGTTTACCAAAAAAAATATACAATCCCGATTATGTGGTGGTTTAAGAATTCTTAAAGACGATATCACATCTTTAATATTTTTATATATATATTATTATTTATAATTTTAATTATAAATGATTTATAATTTTAATTATAAATATGCTAAAAAGTTATTTTAATGAATGTTTAAGGCATTTGAGAAGTAATGTTCTCATTTTGGGGTAAACTTATTAAAGTCTTTTAGCCATTTACTAACAAAATAGGGCTATGGTACTGATAGAGCATTACACAGTTTACTTTTTCCTATTTGAATTTAATTTTTGAGCCCTTCAGTACAGAACTAATATGATCTTGCAGTTAACCTCAATGGCAAGTTAAAATTTCCTACCAAAAAAAGTGAACGTTGTGGCATGGTAAATAAGTGATATTTAAAATTAAAACAAACTATTGAAAATCTAACTTTGCCTTCACCATACAAAAATTAGATATTTTATTGCCATTTGTATTGACGTGATTTCATTTACCGTTTACATTTATAGAAGAGACCTGCAATTCAAAAGTTGTTATAAAACTCCAACATTTAATTGACTAACCCTATACTACTTAATTGGGTTATTTATTACGCGTTTTTTTTTACAATTTCTATTGTTACCTCTACTCGTAAACCGATGAATTCTTTGTCTAGAAGGAAATGAATAAGTATTTCCAAAAAATAATGTTTCCTTGATTTGCCTTTTTATACTTATCCCCAAATATAATCTGCCTGGTATTATAAAAGTCTGTCTTTGTTTAGGTAAAATAAAGTTTTACCTTCCAGTTCTAGGGAGAAAAAGAAGATAAAAAAATAACGAGGAACAAGGAAACAAGGTTGAAAGGAGCGCGGGGCTGTAGAGCGTTTAGGCTAGCAAATCTAAATTTTAGGCCAAAATATTAAACGAATTTGTTAAATGTTAAGGAATGCTATGTATTTTAAAAATCAATTCAATGGAAGTCAAAATTATTTCAATAATAATGAAATTTACTGATTAAAAGTATTTTTCACTTCTACCAATTTATTAGGTAAACTAAAATGAAGTCGAGATTTTAAAAATAATAAATTTAGTTACGTGTTTTTTTAATAAGAATTTTCTTAGGTATTAAAATTGATATAATCCCAAATAAAAATTTATTTTATTATTCTAAATATTATTCTAACTTCTCTAATCTAATAATTATTATTCTAACACTAACACTCTTAAAACAAAAGAGTGAAATCCACTCCATTTGGAGAAGTGCATTTTCGACACCCTAAAGGCATGCATATTTTCTCAGACTGAGTTAAAATCACTCGTTTGGAGTGATCCTGTCGGAGGTTTAACACACAAAGGATCCACTCCAAAAGGAGAAGTGCATTTTAAAGTCTGGAGGAGTGAAATCCACTCAGACTGAGGTAAATTGGGAGTGTTTGTTTTAAGAGTGAAGATAATGTTTAATTGTCACATTTGTCATAAAGAACTAAAATTACAAGAGTACTGAAAATGACAAGATAAAAAAATATTTAATTTCAAAAAAGTTTAGTATTTTTAATCCAAGGGAAAAAAAGGGAAAGGAAAACGCAATTTAACACTCACTAATGCTAAAACAAAATGGGATAATATAATCGAAGTAATGTAACTGTCGAACATAACTTGCTAACTACATATACTGAAATAACATTAAAAGGTGAAGCAGTAATTAAAACTTTAACCCGTTTCTTTCTAACACAGCAAATTTCCTACACTATTTAAACATAATTTATCAAAAGGAAATTTAGAAACATAACTCTAACAACTATGCTTAGCATTACATTAATAAATGCAATAGTTTACATTTTATAGTACATCTATAAATATACATAACTACTTATCAATTCTCCTTCTACACCCCTTTGTGAACCTGATATCCCCTGCCTTTCCCCTATCTCAATCGCAGGTACAAATCCCCTCCACCGAGGAGGACATTAATTTTTAAGGCTCGCATTACTCCTCGGCGTAATCTACCTCAGCCTATCTGCACCGAACATGCATACAAGGGTCTTATCCTAATGAGAACTGAAAAAACCCCACCACCAAAAGAGTTGAAAAAAAAAAAACTTAGCACCTTTTGTCGATCTTAGGTGCAAGAAATGCAAGGGGAGAGAGAGCGAAGTCTGATAAACTCCCGATATTACCGACACCACAGTGGTCGGGATATCTTCTCCAGATAACACAGGACCGAAAAGTCTACGATATGAAAGCCGCCCAGTAATAAATTTAAATTATATCATCGGTTGCGCACCTTTTTTATCGGTGAAGGAACTTTTTCGGGTCCCCTCCCCCCTTTCGGTTAATTTTATCTGCCATGCGGTCTTATAACGACGGGGAGACCATTTTTTGAGCTCGTCCCCTATACTTTCCAAGTTCGCCTGAGCCCTTTAATGAAGTGACAGGCGCCAGTCAGAGATGGGCTCTATCATTAACCCTCTTTGCTGGTTCTGTACCCCAAGACCTTTATATAAAGATATAGACGGAGGCCTTTTCAACTTTTTTAATACCCGTCGTGCTATTCTCGCAGTCCTTTCTCCCCTTCACTGAAACCTATACCTCAAAGCTTAAATGGCGCAAGTCAAATTTTCCTATTACACAGGCGCACATAAAAAATACACATCAAATCCTTTATTGACACCATAAACACAATATTTAAACTCTTCTATAAATAGTCATTTTTAATTTTATAAAACTGATTGTCTATCTTGATGAAAAAGTAATATTAATTCTTAAAATTGGAAACAAAAACTTAATTTTGGGGGTTAGGCCCCTTTAGCATTCAGGTACAGACCGATAAGGTTATTAAATAAAAGAGCCCGCGTGGTAACGGGGAAAACGATCTCCTTTGCGACAGTCGTAAATTCGCCGAAATCACTCGCGACAATAATAATAAACCGAGATTTTTATCGAGTGGAAAAAGTGTGTTTTAATTGGTTCAATTTGCGAGGCTTTTAATGAAATGGTGGGGTGTTAAGTGAGTGTCTATTATGGTCATTTGCTTTTTGGTCTTTGCCCTGGGAGAATAAATTTAATGAATCGGAGGTCGAGTTTTCAATAGCTGTGCTTCGATGGATTTTTTTTGTAATTAAGATAAAACATTTATGGTTTTGTATTATTTTTAAAACTATTTTGTGTAACTTACAAATGGGTGTTACATGGTTTATTATTTATTTTTCAATTTCGACAAATGATGTCAATTCAAAATATTGTCTCTGAATTCATATTACAATATGAAAATTGCCTCCTACAAAAACAAATTCCAAATTTTCAGTTGTTGAAAGTGTAGCCAAAATTGATTTATTATCTACCAAATATATAAAATAAATACAACTCGTATACTAAAGTTAGTTACATGATTTTGTTTGTGATTTTTTGAAAACTACTTAGAAATTTGTTACTTGCTTTTGATGACTTGTAACATGCATCACCTATATTTTTACGCATAAATAATGTCTTGATAACAAATAGGCGTTAATCAGAATGGGACCAAAGTTAAAGTTTTGGATCACCAATTAAAATTATTAAATTAAAAATCAATAAATGCATTTTTTAAAGTTAAACGTTATACAAATTTATTCAAAAGAATTTACATTTATGTAGAATATTTTAGGAGATATACAAGAACAATCCGTTTTTGTGGTTAATATGCTCATAAAATTTTTATTTATAAAAGCACATCTTCTGGAGATTTGGTATACTATATGAAATATACGTCATGAAAATGTCAATGCAAAACATTGATTTAAAAAAATATATATATTACTCGATTTTATTTAAAATATTTACTTTTCATATAGCAGCGATCTCAAATGCATAAATTTGTAGAACATGCAGATATTTTAGAGTTGCTTTCTAGTGTTAAAAATGCTTTTTTTTTTCCTGAGAAGGTTAGATCGTAAATTCCACTTTTCTTAGAATTAAAAGAAAATTATAACTTTTTATTTTATTATAGAAAATGTGAAATATAATTTGAGTAAAAGAGTTTAGGGAAATTGAATATGAAAAAATACCTTATTTTTCTCAATGCATAACACAGCTCGTTAAAAAAATCAAAGAATGACTGTAAAATAATGTTAACTCTTTTTTGGTACCATATCTTATCTCTTAACTAAAGATATTTATCAAAAAAATATAATTAAGATTCATTTAAAGTCTCAAATCACATTAAAAAGATTTTTTAAGAATTTACAGATTTTAAATTGTTGAACAATAACAATGTCCCAGTTCATTATTGACTTATTGAAGTCTTATTTGTTAAAAGGAATATATTCTATATTTTTCTCAATATACTTTCAAACTATGTTAGATATTTATCATTGCTTTATGAAGTAATTTTAGAAATAAAATTCATGCATGTGAGTTTGTACATTATAAATCAACATCAACTTTCAATAATTAATCATCTCCATCAAAAAAAATCACGAGAAATAAATACAAGAAAAATAATATCACAAACAATCGGCTAGAGAGAAATTAAAAGATTACTCACTATTAAGCTTTACTTAAATTACAATCAGTGGATAATTTTGTAAAAAAGAAATTAAAAATTAATCTTTTAAACAAAATTAAATTGTACTAAAGAAATAAAACCTACAAATATACAATAAAAAAAATAATATAAAATTATTTTACTATTTGTATATTTAACTCTAATGCTGTTCGTCAAGTTTTTTTAATTCAGTATAAATTTTAATTTGATATTCTTAGTTACGTAAAATAACATTTTTAAGAATATTCAAATACTACTTTATGCAAATTTATACTCAATATATAAACAATAACTTCTACAAAACCTTAACAGATGGCGCAACAAGCAAACAATTTCGGTATTTTATTAAATCCTTTTAGGAAGTTTCCACCAAGAAGGAAAATACGCGCCTGTCTCCATCTAGTGATAACTTCTTTAAATGACTTCGTCAAACAAAAGAAAATTACTCAAGTATAAAAAATAAATTAACTCTCAAGTTTTACATTTTTAGCATCTTGTAAAATGACTACATTCTTTAACGTGATCCAATAGTTAAACGCAAGTCTTAAGTGCTGTCACCATGATTAATAATGGATTTGGCTAGTAATGGATAACATTGTTTAGCTTGTCGTTTTACGGCAAGGGGTTACACATTACATAGATAATAACGTAATTAATTACTTGTTTACATTTAACCTGACAGGTATTTACCGAGGTAATAAATACGTGAACAAAGCTGATTTTTGAAAGAAAGGTTTTTTTTTTTAATTATTAAACCATGCACATTTTTAAAAGGATGTTTGTCGAACTTTCTTTTTATTTGTATTTGCTTTGTATGTGTAATTCCTACTTATGACAATTATTAATAAATGTTGTGTTTAATAATAAATACTTGAGAAATTGTTAACTAATTATATTAAATTTTAGAAATTTATGGTTCGCCAAAAAAGGACATTTAAAAATAACTTATTTTATTTTCAATATAAATATAATAAATAAAACATGCCATTCTCAATGGGCATATTTCAGAAAATAGGTTTATCAATCAGAAATGATACGCTGAAAAAAAGTCTAAATTAGTTTAAACAAAGCGCTGATATGCGTGCGAAAACTGTGGTTTATTCAAATTTTGAATTTATCGTTTTGTTACTCACTCCTTTAGAAAGTTTATTAATTTAAAAAGAACAGATTTTTATGTACATCACAGTTAAAAATTTAATATATTTATAACTTAACAATTATACAAAGGTTTTTTTTTAGTTTGATTTTTACTGGTAATGACTATCAAAAATTTATATATTGATATTTTTTCAGCTTAATTGCATTAAAGCCTTCTTGCATCTAAACATATAAAATCTAGCTTCAAATAAGAATATTCTAATTTCGTATTATACTTGAAAGCCAATAAAAATATTTAATTAAAAAGTTCAAAATAGGTCCCAAACTTATCCCAAACAAAAAAAAAGTACAAATTCGGCCTAACACATTCAAAACAAATTTCCATCAATTCAACGGACTTATCCCGCTTGTCACACGTTCCTCCACAGCAAAGATATCAAAGAGAAAAACCTCGAAATTGATATGTATAGGATCGAAATAAAAACCTCCCTGGTATCAAAGAAAGAGTGTCCAGGGAGCACATAATAGGAAGACGAATGGGAACCACAACTCATCTGTGTACTGGACAACCCCCAATGGCAAACGGCCAGAGTGTTCTTGAGAATAAGTAGTGTTGGTCAGTTCCTGCTACTAAGAAAATAACTTGGTTGGTGTACATATTTTCAGGCTTCTGTGCTTGCTCAGAGAGCCGCTTATAAACCTTCGTCAAGTAAGACAGTCACAACACACACGCACACATATACGTGACAGATGCCGCCATCTATCACGCGCCACCTCCACAACTTAGACATGTCCCTGAAGGATGAGAAATAGTCTCCAGGAGCCTGTATCCGTGGGAAACTGCGCAATGACCGCCCACAGGACTTTCGGACCCCAACAGATTTAACGAGCACGTACTCTGCATTTACTCGGTGAGTTTTCAGCCACCAGGACTCGATCGCGGGACCTTCCGATCCGTAGATCGCGACACTGACCACAGGGCGCCTCACAGCCCCGAAAAATAACTTTGTAATTTAATCGTTCCCGGCTGCCAATTTCTAGCCTCCTTTAGGAGCTTTACGCAGCAGCCAATTACGCCTCTTAATTTGGAGCCCTGGTCAAGTGACGATAAAAGTAACTTCATTGTCGAGTTGAAAAAACGATGCAATAGAGCTGCACAAGGGCTATTGGCGACGAGCATTATAATTTAGAACCTATAGGCTGCATCGGGGCTTTGGAGAATAATTAACATTAGCACAGCGTTACCTAGAGTAATAAATTATTTTTGAAAATTTGCAATTGAATGTCAAATTCTTTAAAAATAAATTTGATAAATTTCAATGTCGATTTTAATTTTAAACAAAAAATTTTGCAGTATTTTGGTCGATATATTTTTTTATCAGTAACTTTGAAAGGATTGTCCGAAGTCCATTACATTTACAAAAGGGATAAAAAAAATTAATAAATGAAAAATAACATATTTTATTTCAAAAAAAAAAAATTGTATGCCTGAAAATTTAAATGTTTTAAAACCAAAGCAAACTTTGCATAGAGTAAAGGAAAACGATGTTTATTTAAAAAGAAATTGATTGCTGAAAATCACCAGCTTAAACCATTAAATAAGTTATTTAATGTATGAGGTGATATGCAAGACCATTACATCTGAAAACTTTTCTTAACCACTTTGTCCTAAAGCCTTGACACGCAGTTTAGAGTAGAAAAATTTGGTCCCGTCGAATTCGATCATGTTTGGTTTCAAATATAACCTCCTTAACATACATATATGAAGTTACATAAAATAATATTTTACAGATTCTTAAAGGTAGTTTTATTTTATCTAAAAAGTCAGAAGCTTGATTTCATCAAGATAGAAATAAATTTGTACATTTAAAATAGATTAAATAATAATTAAACTAATTTAGGAGAAATTTAAAGAAACAAATAAAATTCAACAAAAAAAATTATATTAAAAAAATGTAAAACGAAATGATATTATCTTTTTCCCCTTGAAACTAAGTAATTCACAACTAAAGTTATTTAAATCCAAGAATGAACAGTTGTTTTCCCCATTCTGACAACAAGTAAAAAATAACATTAACCTCCCCCAAACGTCCTAAAAGGCTAGAACTAGAGTCCAAAACGATAACTGTACTAGACACTTCCGGCTGCGACCCTAGACTATAAATTCTCGCCCGTAGACCGGAATGATAAACGCTCCGTTTACAGGACGCCTTGTATCTTTACTAGTCCGGCGACAGTTCATGCCATTCGTCAGAGTAGGCTACACCAGGGTTCCTAGAGTAGGAGGATTTTTCAAGATTGGGTAGGCGGCCTAAGCTGCGTTAAAGCCTGGACTTTGTAAGGGATCGTTGAAGCCGTAGAAAAAAAGGGGTTTTGATTTTATAGATCGGGATTTGAATTGGTGTTTTTATATATAGAGGAGAGGGTAAATTTGGATGCTTTTTGTCAATTGAATGCGTTTTTTAAGGGTTTAGTTGAATAAAATTGTACTACAGCTACATTTGGGCTATTGTTGTCATTTGTGAATTTAGGTCCAATTGAATAAACGTCGCACTAGAGCTAAACGTAGGCTATTGGCGTCTTAATTTAGAACCACGGTTGAATGACGTGCCGACACCTGAGTAAGTATTCAACGTAACTTTTAAGGGTGGTATCGTATGCGGCGTTAGACCTCTAAAGCATATTTAACTTGCATCCCCCTTGCATATTTGTCGGACTTTCGACGGCAAGGACTTTTTATAGGTCGGGAGTTAATTTGGAAATGCCCGGACCCAAACCTGTTACCTATCGCATGCAAGGCAAACACGTAACTGACTGGGCTCCCCAGTCGCGTCATTTAGTGGTCAAGTGACGAGGTCGACACTTATAAGGGGTACAAAACAAAACCACAACGTTTTATCCACATTTTGGCAATGCATGTTAGTACTAATTAGTAATCGCTTAAAGCTTAAAGGCTAAATGATTGGTTGGTCTGTCGAAGATTAAACAAATTATATCAATACATTATACGCTAAAGTAACGTTAAGAAAAGTTAAATAAGTACTACAAGAATTAATACGATATTCAGGTGTAGTTTATTTTACGCACGTTATCACAAGTTATCCTTTCTCTCTTTGCCTCTTGTCTTAGTTAATTGTGCTGAATTTCAATGTGCATAAAGTAATTCATACAGTCTAGTTTCATAAAAAAAAATTATGCTGTTTAATACAATAGATGAGCAGGATGACAACAAAACTAATTTTTAAATAATTAATTCACAAAACTGGATTAGTTTTATTTTTTCTGAAATAATACTTAGTGTTTATTGGTTCTTCAAATACAATATCTAATCTTACTTTAAATGAATTATGCACTTTATATGCGTATTTCATTTAATGACATAAATATCATAATTTGTAAGGTTACACGTTTATTTAAAAGCTATGTTTAATAAGTACAATTTAAAAAAAGAAATGGGAAAATATAAGTTTTATTTCTCAAAAATTAATCAAACACAGCATGTTCCACTTATCAGTATCACAAAATGACAAGTCAAACATTGCATACAAATATTAATTAAAAACTTAGTGATGTTATTAAAAATGATAAAATGCAGCTATGTTTACACACTCCACTTCCAATATACAACCTAAACCCCCTCCCCTCTATCACGCAGACACTGTCCAATTTTCATATCTGAAATCTTATTAAATTACAACAACGATCCATATAACAATAATAACAAAACAATGATTTAATCTAGGCAGCTTTCGGTGCCTCTAGAAATACCTCTTGAATTCGCGGTTGAATTCCTGAGAAACCGCTAACAGACAAGACAGGCTTAATATGCAAATTCCTCTAAGGGGGGCTTTGAAATCCGTCGGGGCCTTCTTTTGCTAAATGATCAATCATGTTTGAGTCAGAAAGCCCCGTTCCTTTTGGAGCGTAGTAATTAAAGGAACATGTAACAGGCGGGACACTAGAGAAGTTGGGACAAACAATGTCAAATATGGTCGAGATTTGGGGAGGGTATTTTATCTGATGGATTTAAAGGGAAGGAAGACGTATAGGAGTTTCTTGGTAAAGTAGAGAAATAGCCAACAGGTGAACACATTCCTTTAAAAAAAAAGAGAGAAAACCCTAGACTTAATTGTAGACAATACAGAATAGTCCTGATTATCCGAATCCCGGTTATCCGAAATTCGGCTTAACCAAAATACTCCAGAATTTTTTTTTGTGCATAAATATAAAGTGTACGCATAAAAAAGTAACACAAAAAATGCGTACTTACAAAGTTGGATTTATTTCTCAAAATATGCAATATCCTTTTTTTTTTACTGATCAATTTTGGTTCGTTTTAAAACAGCATTGTCCTAGTGAAGAGCCCGAGTCCTTTGTGAATTTCTCTTATTTCATAGCAGAGATAGCATTTTAAAAAAAATAGATATTTTATAGAACAATATTATATAATTTGACTACTATAATAAGATTTTAATAACTAATTATATCAGGCTAACAAATTTTCCTTTGGAAATTTAATAATCAACGGAACACGTAGCAGGCATGGGACAGTGGAGAGAAGTTGGGACGAACAATATCAAATATGGTCGATATTTGGAGAATATATTTAATCTGCTGAGTTAATACGGATAAAGAAGATAATCTTAGATGACGTAGAGAAGGGGTCAACAGGTGGACAGGTAAGACATACAAATATTCGTGATTTTACGTATACGATCCTTGGAATGTGTTTTGGTTGAAAATTAGAATTTGTTCAGTTTTTAAACACAATTTATAAAAATTAGAAACTTTTTAAAGTCACATACTATTTTTTGATTCATTCAGATATTAAGAAAGTTTTTAAAAAATATCTATGAAGCTAATACAATAAGAATTGGTCCACGAAAATAAGATTTTTAATAACTTATTACAATGAAGAAACAAATTTCCTTTGGAGAAAAGAGTAAGTAAAGGAAAAAGTAAAAGAATAGCAGTCTATTCACCAGAAATAATTGGGAAAGATGGTATTCAGCATTAAATTTTTTGCATACTGTCGTTAAGTAAATTCTAAATAAATATCTTATTTAATTACTATCTGGTTTAAATAAGTGGTCTTTAAATTTACTATTTAAGTTTTTTTAATCAGTTTGTAGGTGATTAAAATTTTTACCAATGCAGATGATTCTAAACCTATTCACAGACAATGAAAGAATTGATACATTTATCTCTTCAACTACAAGTTCTCAGCTCATAGATAAATATTTGTCTTAAACTTTATGTAAACACTCTTAAAACAAAAGAGTGAAATCCACTCCAGTAGGAGAAGTGCATTTTCGACACTGGAAAGGAGTGAATATTAACTCAGACTGAGTTAAAATCACTCGTTTTGAGTGATCCTTTCGGAGGTTTAACACACAAAGGATCCACTCCTCTAGGAGAAGTGCATTTTCAAGACTGGAGGAGTGAAAATTAACTCAGGCTGAGTTAAAATCGCTCGTTCATTTTAAGAGTGAAGGTCAGAGTAATTTGCAAGTTTGGAGAAATTTCAGAAATAACTCATGATGCTATTATGAATAAGAGAAATTTCAGGAAATGTTCAATGTTGTTTTATAAATGTAGCATCCAGGATTCATGAATTGCAAGCGATTATTAGACGTAAATAGCACTTAAAAATTAATCCTTCTTCCGTAGCTTTTAACCCTTTATCTACTGACGGTACTAACTTATAAGTATAACTTATATATAAGGCCACTGTTTTACTTTTCCCTATTCATTTAGAGAAAATGGGAAGAGGTAGAACTTCTTGATTGAATTGTACGGTGTTGGAACTTTAAAATCTACAAAAATAAACTACAAATTCTTCAGAAAACTTAACTATAGTTACCTGTGGCAATTCGTTATGCCTGGCGGTACTTGAAAACAAATCTTAAAGACCGTTGTTTTACTTTTAATTGGTCGCTTAAGGGAAAACAGATGATAGTATGGATTTTATTACTGCAGTATTCAGTTTCAAAAATAAGACTAAAATGCCAAGTCATATTTAACAAAATTTTGCTGTCGGTGTGATTTAGTTACCATAAATAGAAGTTAAGAAAGACGCAATTAAAGTCACGTCAAAAACGTAAAAAGCATTTTAAGTTCCAACTATTTTTTTACCGTAATATATTATTAATAACACAGATAGCTTTAAAATAGGCAACGGAAAATAACTTAAATCTTAATTCGATGCTTAAAGGGATAACTGCAATAAAAATATCTCGAACTGAAAAGGTTTTAATAGGCTGAAAGGTATTTTAGGCACAGCTTACACAGTACAATACGAGTTCCAAGAGGTTATATGTTTAAATCTAAGAAATTAAATTTGATTGAAATACTGAAAGGATTTTGACAATGTAATTTTCCACATTTAACCGACTATCTACTGTATGTTTATGGCTCTCATTTTCCTCAACAGATGGCAGGACCTGCATCAAAGAAATTTTCCAGTTGCTTTGTTTACCTGTCGCCCAAATCTATCAATGGATTTCAATTTATTTTTCTTTATATAAGTATAACCAATATAGATTATTAATATAAAAATTTGTATACTTGGGACACAAAATACCTTCTCTACATTTTATCAAATTGAATTAAAATCTAATTTCCTAAATTTCGATAAAAACTTTTCTAAAAATTAAATGCTGACAATTTCGCCTGTATTGGGTATTTTTATGAAAAAACATTGAAGAACTTTCATAATTTTGAAATTTAATTTTCGAAGACAAAATCGAATTTCTAACTTTTAAGAAAGCCAACATTTATAAGAAATTTATAAAATTAAATTTAAATTACTCTTGTTACATTCATTAGACTATTGTCAAAAAAGTATACTACTGTATTAACAATGAACAGCGACCTAAAGCTTAATAAAAATAAGCGAAACTAGTATCTTAAGGGGGTCCGATACCCAAAAATCTCAAAAGCAATTTGTGTAATATTTTTTTTAAAAAAAAATATTCAAACCTTTCTTAACAATTCTCAGAAAACGATTTTAAGAAATTCCCATTGCTTCTTTAGTTATGAATTTTTGAAAGGCACACGGCAATCAATTTTTCAACCTGATCTTCCATGATCCAAAACTTTAACCCTTTAAGACGGCGGTCAGATAGCGCTGATTTAAAATTATGAGACTATAAATTTGTAGTTTCTTTCGAAAAAAATGCGATAAACAGCATCAATGCCAGTAACTCCTAAAAAACAAAGTCATTTTTTATACAAATAAACGATCGTGATCCGGACGATCGTGATAGCTCGATCGGAAAGGGTTACTAAAATAAAGTGGATTATTTTATTTGTTGCCATATGGCAACAGTATGCACTAGAGGGTTAAAAGCTCATCTATGTTCGTCGATTTTGTATTTTGACAACATTCAAAATGCTATAAGGCTTTTTTTAAATATTATACTTTGGGTAAAAACAATTGTTTTTTTATTATTATAAATTTATAGTAAATAGATGTATGCATTCCGATTTATATTTTTTTAACCAAATTTTTATAAATGACCTTCAAAGTTGAAAATTCTCTTTTGGTGCTTATTCCCGTCAAATTTTGTAATTTTTTTTAAAGAAATTGTTCCCTTAAATTTAAATCTGAATGCATATACGTTCCTATAAATACTATTATCAAAGATGTTATATTTAAAATTTTGGTAAAAAATATGCGAAAGAAAAAAAAACTAGTAGGGATTTTAAAAATCAACAAAAATTTTAATTAAAAACAAAATTAGTACGAATTTTTATATTTTTAAATATTAAATTGTTATTTCGTGTGCTTAACAAGTGGAAAACATTTGAAGAGTCTACCTGTAAAATTAAAGAAAAAGTTTTCAACGGTATCGGACCCCTTAACATTACCGAGTTTTCCGCTTAATTACATCGTAAAATATGTAGTTTTAAATGTTCCAATTTTTTTTTCCATAGCCTTGTAACTAAAAAATGTCGCTGTGGAAAAATTCAGTAATTACATACGAGTTTATTGTTTTAATAAACTATTTAAAAAGCAAATAATAGCGTGTGTGCAAAGTTCAAAAATATTCTGATACTGTATAAAAATGTCGTAGCTAAACATTTCTTAACATACCTACAAAATATTGATGAATTATCCATCAGGTTTTTTTTAATAAAAAATATTGTTAGAGAAACGGTAAAGCTGAATGCTGATGAAACAACAAATGTATTAAACATATATTTTTACATAAAAAATGATTTGGTATGAAACACTTCATGTTTAATTTTAATTAATACACTAGTGAGGTAATTTATTTAGGCACGTCATACATTAAACTCGTCTAGAAATACAACATATAATTACAAATGTTTATAGATATCACTTTATCCGCCTTTTAGAGACTACTTGAAGTGAATGATAATTATGATTAATAAAGATTAATTAATTTCTTTCAAGACCGATGATGGATTTGATTTCATCTTTTATTAATTCGATCGCTATCTGACCCTGCCATCACTTGCTGTCAGCGCAAGAACAAAAAATATTATTAGCCAAAAACGAACAACAATAAAAACGCGTTTAACTATCGTCAAAACACGAACCAAAAACGAAACTGACGAAAGTTTTACCAGTTACCATGAAAGAAAAACACGGGCTTTGAAAAGGAAGAATTCATCTTCATCAATGCCAACTTTTACCAAACAAGACAACGACAATAGGAAGGACTGAAAACTCATTTTTTTAACAAAAAAATACAAAAATATTTCAACAATAAGTGACGAACCTTGCTTTCTTATTTGGGTGTTGCACTGATACCGTTTGATCTGTTTTGGGTTTGATCACAGACTTTATAAGATATAATGTACAGAGCATTGACAAACGTAAGAGGTGACCGTCATCGATGAAAAGTCACGTGACTTTGAAGAGAACAGTTGAATTAAAAAAAAAAACCATGATTCTTTAGCTTTTCAATTGGTTGAAAATAAACGATACAATATATTTTAAAACAATGCAGCATGTGGATAGATAAATTCATATCAAAACTACAACAAAAATAGCGTTCAAGTACAATTTTTTTAGCAATCACTGAAATGGCAGCGATAAATTGCCAAATATAGCAATCTCTCTCGCCAAACTATCAATTTATCTGGTCCCCTCCTCATACAACTTTAATACTATTAGATTATCGGTCCGCCGTATTTCTGTCGTTGATTTTGATACCGAATAATAAGAATGAAAGGTTTGCATGAGGAGCTAATGATTAATCATCTATAAAATGAATAAAACAACGGCGGTAGAGAAATGTAAATAAATAGTGTCTGTCGTTCCAATTCCAGATAGATTGGTATCGAAAAGGTGACAGCATACAGGATCTTAATTGAACAAATATCTCGTTGGTTTTTTTTTTTTTAAATATGAAGTATGCCAAAAGGGGAATTTTTCTTTTTTGGTTTATGGCTAAACTAGATAAGAAAATGTTATTACAAAAATTTGTTGTTTTACAGAAACTTCCATAAAATTTTACTTTCACACATATAGTGCTGCATATAAACTGATTGAGCGAAAATTGTTTTAGGTTTAGATATATATATTTTTACGAAGCATAAAAGTTTCAGATGCATAATTGTTGGAAGAAATTATAATGTCATCTGGAACAACAAAACCAAAAAGTACATAATAACAAAATTATTTTGAACTCGTTTAAGTTAGGTTTTTCATTATCGTCGCACTAGAGCTACACGAGGGCTATTGGCGACGGGCGTCGTATTTTAGAACCACAGTCAGGTGACGAGCCGACACCTGAATAGGCACCCAACGCAACCGTTAACTCTTGTAAGTTTTTGAAATATTTGTATTGTTATTTCGCGTGTATCTTACTAAACTAAACTGATAAATTGAATATGAATATAAATTGAAGTTTTCATTAAATAGTCTAGAGTGATATTGAAATTTAAAACAAAGTAGAAAATATTTAATAAAATATTCAAGAAGTTAGAAAGTGAATTTTTATTTAATATTAAAACACAACAATAAATAATAGTTATAAAAAAATTACGGCAAAAGCAATGCTTTTACTTTGGTATTCATATAATCCCCTAGATGGCGCCACCATTTTTGAAAACTTTTTAAACAAAGCATCAACAAGATAACCTGCTACAAAATTCATGCAAGGGGAATGAAGCTCGAATTTGCCGGCAATCCGTCAAAGCTCTACCGTAAAACCGTCAAAAGCTCGCGAAGCGTTTTTGACGAAAGGGACGACAACAATTTTAAATATTCAATGCTTTTCTGCCTCGATATTGTAGGTAACTCAGCTTTTCTAATATTGGAAGTTGGAACTGCCGAACAACGTTGTAAAAATAACCAGTGACACCTTGTTCGGTCGAACGTCGGAACTTAAATACATTTCAATGAAATCGGGGATGTTGTAAAATTAAAAGAATGTTGGGAGTAGCCCTCGTGTAGCTCTAGTGCGACGATAATTCAAACCAAACCAAAAGAATGTTGGGAATAGAGATTATCCACCAATTAGTTCTTAAAACAATTGGGTTGTTACATATATTATATAGTGTTTAGAAAGAAAAACAGCGCATAGAATCTCTACTGTAATGTTTATTCACTGTAAATTCCTTTTTTTTTAATAGCATAATCTGCTTAAGAAAAAGTGTCAAATGCATTTAATTACAGCGCTTGAATCTGTTTAAGGAAAAAAATACAAAACGATGCCACTGATTTTGTTTATAATTTTGCATCATTGAAGCTTATTATTTTTGTTTGTTTCAAAAGCAACTTTAAAACCACTAAATCAGTCGCATTTTCACTAAAACTTAAAAAATAATTTAAGTAGTAGAAACACTTAATAAAATATTTCTATTTCCGACACATATTTCCAAAAAAAAAAAAAAACTAATATTTTGATGGAGATTTTAACAATATTATGAAAGTTTCGACCATACTGAAATGTCCTATCATAGCCTCCTCAAATTTAATTATGTATTAAACTTTTCACACATCCATTCTCTTATACATTTTATATTTCAATTATTTCATCGCATCAAGGGATAATATTCAAAACCAAACAAGACCATACCAAAATATAAACGAATACTCTCAATTTGATGACATCCCCTATTTTTCTTTAAAACATAGCTCAAATGGTATTTATTTTTCATCAAGCGAGAAAATACGATACAAGGACACTAAACTAAAACCGGAACGCCTCATGTCCCAAGAGTATGTCGCCTGGTGAAAACAATATTAATTTTTAAGTAGTCCGGGAAAGGTATTTTATGAACAAAAACTGGATACCTAAAATATTAACTCATTCATGAAACACATGTTGAATATTCCATCATAGTGTAAAACAAAAGGCTTCGAAGGGGATGAGGTATATGTATAATGCAGTTTTGAAAGTTTTTTTCTATGTAAAATGTATAGTATCGAATGGAACACATTGTCATTAAATACACTCTTAAAACAAACACTCCTAATTTAACTCAGTCTGAGTGGATTTCACTCCTCCAGACTGGAAAATGCACTTCTCCTTTTGGAGTGGATCCTTTGTGTGTTAAACCTCCGACAGGATCACTCCAAACGAGTGATTTTAACTCAGTCTGAGATAATATTCACTCCTTTCTAGTGTCGAAAATGCACTTCTCCAACTGGAGTGGATTTCACTCTTTTGTTTTAAGAGTGTATATGGAAGTTTGAGAAAATACATGGGTTTGAATTTCTAAGGGGGTTCACTTAAGTAATACGTTATTCAGAAGCATTTAAAAACGTTACTGAAACATATAAACAAATTTATTTCTATATTCAAACATAAAGAGTAAGGAACTTAATAATTTTTATTATTATATACACTCATTTTTTGCCTTTGGCCTCTGTTATTCAAAAACTTTTGTCTTAGGATCCTGTTTTGCAATATTTGGCGAACTGTTTAAGAAGTTTTTTTATGATATGCAATGAAAGTCAATTTTTGCATAACTGATTCTTGCCCCATTTGTGAATACCTTTAACGTCCTTACTGAAACAAAACGTTAACCAAGTTCTAAAAATTTGTTTTTCATGTAACTTAATTTGTCCAACATATATTCACGACTATTGTCTTTATTTTTCGATATTTTGTTTATTTAGAGAAACTTAAGCTTAGCTAAACAAGCAAGCTTCCTATATTTAATATGTTTAAGATGCCAAAAAATGCAAAGACTAGAAAGAGGTCTAGACCACCACAGATTTCGATTTATGTGATGTGTTCGATGTCGTATATGGATCTTATGTAATAACATTACAATTGGCAGACAAAAATTAAGATGTTCATTTATCACATAAAATGAACAGTATCAAACTGGTATCACACAATTCATTTATAGCGTAGTTTTAATTCTGTAGATATATAAAAATCAATTTTCCAATAACTTTCACAAAAACTTTTGAGTATTTATAACAATGTTGTAAATAAACGAAATCCTCTCTACAGAAACTGCTTTGTAGAAATAATATAAAACACCAATATTTTTATCAATGAATTTCCATTAAGTTTTTATATACATATAATAAACACTTTACCCAAAAATAAATATTAATAAAATATTTTTTTATGATGAGATTTCTATTAAAATAAGTTAGACGACAAGTATTTTCTTCGAGAAATTCGCATGCATTATTTTTTCTATTTCCCCCTTCCGGACTTCTTTTAAGAGATGACAAGTTGACAGCATCAGTTTTACTTTTTTCAACGTCGACGCAGTAATTTTTTTCTCCATGGCTATTTTCTTCTACAATTTTTTCATACAATATTGATTGCAGTTTTCTAAAGAACTTACGGACTAAAATGTACAAAGACTTTAATTGATTAGTCTGTTTAAATTATTTTTACAGCATAAACTATATAGATTTAATTATGTTTTATACATTAAACAATAGCAATAATTGTTCACTTGTAACAATTAAGCTACACTTCAGTATTTATGTAACCATTAAATAAGCTATTACATTTATCGATCATAAAGTTTTGGTCAAATAACTTTTAAGTTATTTCGTTGTACAGTTATACATGATTTCATAATAACTGTATCCATCAAGCCTTATGTGTAAAATGCATTGAAAATTTCTAAATCAAATAATACAATTATAATTTACAAACTTTTAAAGATTTATCTTTCCATAATTTCAGAATAGATTAAGTGTCATGATAACTTAAGATTTTGGGTACCTTCAGTTGATACAATTTCCATAATCCAATTACTTATTATTTTCAAATTTACAGCATAAAATATTTAATGCATTACACGCAGCTCCTTATTACAATTTGACACAAGATTAGATAAACGAAAACTTTAATACAAATTACCAAACAAAAAAAGCCTTCGACATTTTAAGTTATTATACAAACATGATACACAAGCAATATCAAAAGCAATTCAGACAACTTGACAAACTAATCATTGATAACGCAAACTTATTCCATCATCAGTCAAGTAGCACTGTTCATTCATCAAATGTCTGAAGTCATCAATGGATATACGTTCAAGTTCATTCGCCAATTTATTGCTCGAGCTAACACTTATTACATCGCGCATTTTGGGCTTATTCAATAAAACTCTTTCACGAACTTTTCAGTGACAGGATTTTTTCCAGTTAGAACCAAACTAGCATAAGTCACATACATTTCAAACCAAAAATTTGCAAATAAGTTAATTCAAGCGATAGCTATAATGACGTTAAAATTTATTATATTTTATAAAATGGTGAAACCAACAAACCCTACGATAACAATTAACTAAATAGACAGCTAATAAAAATAGTAAAATATAATTTTATCCTAATAAAATATAAATAAAAAAATACAGTGGAAAATTTAAAATAAAAATATATTGTCCTACCCCCCGTAAAGAATTAAACTAACCAAAATATTGAAGTAGAAATTAAAGCTCTAAAATTTGTAGTCTGGTACTTAAATGTTATTTCAAAATTTTTTATGTATTTTAATGTTTTCATGCATCTTGCTGGGACGTTGAACCCAAATGATTCCCAAAATATATTTTTTTTAATTCTGCAAAAAATTGTTGACAATAGCAAAAACATAGCATTTTATTCATATATTCCAGCATAGAAAATTAAAATAAACTCAAATTATGTTTTTTTGACTTAAACTCAAGTGTCTCTGAACAAACATTTTAATAATTTAATTCCCAAGACTACCCCATAAATCCAACATCTCTTAAATTCCAGCCCTTTGATTAAGATATATCATGGCTGGCCATAATTGGATTAGAAAGCCACATCGGTCACTTGAAGAGATCATTTATAAGTGTGCACAATAGAAGCTTTTTCTATGCGATTATAATTGAGGCAGCGATAAGGGTTGTCATCAATTGAATCCGAGGCCTAATCTTTCTGTTGGATCGATGTAGTTTGTCATGCAAACTACGCATTTGATGGATTTGAGTGTCCTTCGGTGTCGGGCTAAAGACAATGTGGATTTATTAAAAAACTTCTTTGTGTTTTTTTTTACCTTGAGAGTGAATGGGTATTGACAGGAGATTGCATGCAAAAGTGATGGAGTTTTTGTTGTTCCAGGTGAAGAGACGAGTTGTTTTGGGAATTGTTATGCTGAAATTATATAGAACGTTGCTCAAACATTTTTTTTTTGTATTACAAAATAGTTATGGGTTATTGTCTGCAATGTTATTTTTCAAAAGATAAGAAATTTAATGCGTTATTCAGAAGCATTTAAAAACGTTACAGAAATATATAAAACAAAATTATTTCTATATTCAAACATGAAGAGTAAGGAACTTAATAATAAAAAAAGTGGAAAAGTTATTTACAAAATTTTTTCGCCTTCTGCTTCTGCGATCCAAAAACTTTGTCTTAGGATCCTGTTTTGCAATGTTTTGTCAAACTGTAAAAGAAGTTTTTAGTGATTGGCATTAAAATTCAATTTTTGCATAACCGATTCTTGCCCCATGTATGCACCTTTAAGAACCCTTCCTCATTGAATCAAAACGTCAACTAAGTTCTAAAAATTTGTTTTTCGTGTAACTTAATTTGCCCAACATCAATTGTTCACGACCATTGTCTTTATTTTTCAATATTTTGCTTATTTAGAGAAACGTCGGGCTAAAGACAAGTCGATTTATTAAAAAACTTCTTTGTGGTTTTTTTTTACCTTGAGAGTGAATGGGTATTGACAGGAGATTGCATGCAAAAGTAATGGGGTTTTTGTTGTTTCAGGTGAAGAGATTATTTGTTTTTTGAATTATTATGCTGAAATTATATAGAACGTTGCTCAAACATTTTTTTTGTATTACAAAATAGTTATGGGTTATTGTCTGTAATGTTATTTATCAAAAGATATAGTGCCTTAACTTTACGTAATTATTTTTTTAATGTTTGTTCTCAATGTATGAGCAGCGGAAAAACTTAAAACGTATACTCAAACAAATATACATTTTTAACTTGCGTTTGATTTCATCATAATAATGGTTCCCAGTAGCTATATACAATGGCTGTGTGATGAAATGCTTCGCCATATTTTAGGTATTGGAACCTTATAAATAGTTCAACCAAATAATGATGATACGGTAGTTTTTTTAATCTCACTGCCGTTGCAGCTATGAGGGATTTGAGAAAACAAGCTCTAAATTTTTAACAGTACTTTTTTTCACTCGTAAACAAATATCATTTAAATTGTTATTTCTCATAATAACGTTTACTTCATTAATATTAGGAGTTATATGTGGTTAAAAGAATCGATTCAATATACATTAATAAACAAAACATATTTGAAATAAAAAGAGTTTTTAAGTTATTTTAAATTTTGCTGAAACGTTATGTTTATTTTGCGTTAACACCTGTCAATCTGTAGAATAAGAAGCAGTACTCAAAGCAAATTAAATTATGAATTATAAGGTCAAACAGAAAAAAAATAACATTTACAAAAATACTTGAATTTCAAAATTATGAATAGTTTGATAAAAAATAATTTTGATTGAATATGTAGGAAGTTTCTCGCATAAACTAGTGAAAATATAATCATAAGAGTTCATTTGTAAGTTTTTCATTTGTAAGGACTTTGGCTAAAATATGAATTATTTATTTAGCTTACTAATGTAAATTTCTTGGCTTAACACAAGACTTCACCTGTCAAGCTAGAAAGCATAATACTACTCCACAATGTATGTAAATTAGTATTGCATGAAACTAGTGGTAATAGGTTAGTTTTGACTTTCTGAAAATAATTACATACTGAGCAGTTATTAGTTTCAAAAAGATCATCTAAATTCAATGCCATAAATAAGCATATGTTATTCAAAGTACTCAAATAGGATGAGCAGACCCAAACCACGGAACAAAATCGTGTCGGACAAAAGTCAAATCCTACCCCGCACGCCATTTCCCAAATTGCCGACTTTTAAACCCACACCACCCGAATTGCAAATTTTAATGAAGCAATAGCCACAAGCCTAGAAAATTGGTAAATTAAACCCACAACCCCGAGCCCAATTGACTTGCAAATCATGCAACAGTCGTCTCATCAACAGCACATGACAATATGATTATACCTTACGAGCTCCACAAACCACTATGCGGCATTGACATGGATCACACGTACCAGCGGAACATAATAGTGGAATAAAACAAACACAAAAATATCCAGCGTGACATTTGTGGATATTAATCTCCTCCAGGTTCATCCATACATTCATGAGTTGGGAAGAAATAATTATGCTCATTATATGCAAGTCTGATGGGACGTCTAAGAAAGAAGGAGGGGACGCACTAAAGCGGCCCAATCAGGAAAGTTCTACCAGACATTTGTGACCCCAGCCGCTAAAGGTTAAGTTGGTTCGTGAGGAGATTCTGTGCGTCTGGAATGTTCCGAGATTGATTCAAGATAACAGGGTAGCTGGAGAAGCGCGGTTACAAGAAAGGCGATGGATGTAGGTCGTTTGAATATGTTTGTAGATGAAACATTATGCATGGCAACATAAGTCAATGTTAAAAGTAAGAAGAACATTTATTCTCATAAGTAATTAGGTTGAAGTATATCTTTTTCAAAAAAAACTACTCAAGGAGAAACTGAAAAGATAATTACTGGAAAGCAAATAAACATTTTGTTTTAGTATTTAAGCAATGCGTATACATTATAGATGTACGAAAAAATAACAATTCTAAGTAACGAGCTGTATTAGAAATAGCATATTTGCTCTCATTGGTTAGGGAATTAGATTCAAATTCAGAAAAAACTTAATTTGGGATACAATAACAAGAATTGTTTAACTAAACATTTCAAAAATAATAATAACAATTATTTTTCAAAAGTTTCAACGTAGTTTGAGAATGAAATAAGTTATAACATTGTACTATAAGTGTACTTGCATTGCAAGTACTTATATGAAATTCAAAAATTAGTTAAACATATAGTAAAGTATTTTTTTAATCAAATTGCATGTTTCAAAACTAAAAAAATTAATAGATGAAATGCTTAAGCAACTTAAAAGCGAGAAAATGGAATAATAATCTAATTTTAAAACTACTAACAATGCGAAATCCCAAATCATCTATTTCAAAATTTATATGCATAATTAAAGACTTCGCAAGGGACTGAATTGAAGCAGAAATAATGATCATGCCACCACCAATGTATTACAACTACAACAATTTAAACAAATTGAGATCATATTTAAATAGTTACATTTTCAAATTTAGAATGAGACTGCAAACCAAAAAAACGTAAACTAAGTATCTTATTAAACAGAGTACTTCTTCATAAAATAATTTGTTAAACATCTTATGTCAAAAATTTTCGAAATAATTTTATTTAAATAAAAAACAATCTTTAAGCAAAAAGTTTCTTTCCCAAGTAAAAACACTGGGGGGGGGGGGGGATCAATTACATTTATACGCAAGAATTTCGAAACTGAGCTCAATCATCATGCTATTCAAATCAAGTTTTAAAAAAAACCATCCCAAACAAAAAAATATTTAACAAATTCATAATGCTCATCTCATTTCCTGAAGTACAAAGTAGTTCCCTGCCTTGCTACACGTGAATTTTAATATGGAAAAACAAAATCATTTAAATACTTTTATTCAGGTAAGTAAAAAGTCATGTAAAAACACAGCATATTTGATACATATTCAAAGCGTATTCTGCTGTATTTGGGTTGCGACTGGTGCTGCAAACACCATGGCAACGACTATCAATTCTCATATAAGCATTATTTTCGACATGAAAATCCGCTTCATATTCGACGTTTTTGCTTGGGTTTTCTAGGCAAAATTAAACCTCTGCATTCTTTAACATCCACAGAGTGCTGAGATTCATTGTAATCCGAGCGTCAAAATTAGGTATCGAGAGTCTCCTAGATGGTGCCACAAAAAAAATGGCTCTCCATTCTAGGGAATATGCCAAATCTGCAAAAAGGCTTTAGCCGCCAACATTGCAGCCTCTGGGGAGGGGGGATATTGGACCTTCTCCACTTACGCTTCAAATGAATGAAAACAACATTCATAAACTTACAATTAAAATACATTCATACGCATCAATTCCCATCTTATTTCCTCAAGCGACTCTTTCTATGCTTCCGATCTTTTTGAAGAAGTGGTTTTTTGATGTAGAAAATAAAATTATTTTTACAAATAGCATTTCTTCAAGTAAGTGAAAAGACACTCCAAACAAAACTAATTTAATTACATTCATACACATCAATCCCGACCTCATTTTCCAGCTTATACCCGACCTTGCCGCAAATCCAATGGCAGCTTCCCCGTGGCAGGCCTCCAACCCTTAATGAGCACACATGAAATATGAGGCAATTTGTCTCCTCCGTGCTCTTAATCTCATTTTGTGAGCGATTAAGAGCCAATCACGGCTCGTAGAGTCATTATTCACATCGCCTGGGCTAGTGCCCGTTATGAACCTGTTCAAATACTTGAACAAACACTGACCCCAAACTATAAATTAAAGAGCGCCATCGATAGACGGGACATCAGCAAACACCGTTTAAGTCGATTCTAAACGCTTCCTTCCGAAGAGATTTATGGGGGTTTAACGCCTTTATTAGAGCCCCCTTGATTAGTGCTTAAGCGTTGGTGGCCGCCGCAAAGTGGTGCTTAATTTGATTCCGCGGTGCTTTGGTGCTGAGGATACTTGATGGTATGGAAATGAGATTGTAAGGATCCCAGTGTGATCGGGGGAGTGAGGATTAGGTAGCGAATAAATACGGTGTCATTCACAAATAGCTTCCTTTTCGAAACAGATTTTCAACAATTTATTATGAGACTTCATTCGGTTAGGAGTTACAACGAAAAACCATTAATAATATGGAGACGAGTTTTTTTTCACTGCTCGACTTGGAGGGAAAATAATTATATTTCAAACAAAATCATGCCTCAAATTTGGTTAAGTTTTTTTTATATTATTGTACTGCTCAATAATTCTCTATTAAAATAAACTTTTAAATTATTTACTATATTTAATGGGAATTTTATGATTCACTAATATGGTCGAAAATTTGTTAAAACACATTAAATAAAGACCAGTAAAATCTATTTTGCATTATACCAAAATGGTTATCAAGTAAGTTTCTTTATCGTTCTTTAAAGCTGGAAAAAAACTCAAATAAAATAATTCAGATGAATACTATCAGTAACAACACACGATCGCAAAGCTTAGAATTAAAATTCTTTTCCATCAAAATGTCAAGTTTCTAAAGCAAATCAAATTGAAACTAAATGAATAATCAGAACCTTAATAACCAGAACCAAAATAAACCAGATCTGAAATTAATTTGTTTGTTGATTCCCATTGATGAGATGATATATGCCTCGGCGATTCTTTCACGATTCCTCATCAAGTGATGGCTGGGAATGATACAGAGAGCAATGGTGATGAAAAAGGTGATTAAATTACTTCTACTGAATCTTGAGTCAAGCATAGTTTTGTAATGACTCGCCCTGAAGCTGACTCGGGAAGTTTAAAAATAGCATCAAGAGCTAGGAAGCAGCCAAGACTAATTACTGGTGGTGGGTCTAAACTTGCTGCCTTTGAAAGTAAGATCGTGGTATAAAGAAGGATGCTACAAGAGAGATGTTTTTCATATGCAAAGTTGACAAATGTGCTGTTTCTATTTGGCAAACATGCTTATTATCTCATAGTTCTCTCTCGATTGGGTTGTATTGTGGCGGAAAAGTCCCGGAGAAGTTTATTCCAAAAGAATTGGGAACTTTGCCATTGACTTATTTTGAATGTTACAAGTGAAACGTTTTATATTTTAAAATATAAATACGTTTTAAGCTTCATAGCAATCCTACAAGACACATTTGAATAAAAGTATTAATTTAAATTGAATTTGAGAACTATTATGAAGTTGGTTCTTGAACGCAAATATTATATGTATTTGTTATTAATATTTTTAAATACTTATGCTAAACTGCAAATAGGATGGTTAAAAAATTTTATTAGATATTTTTGTATTTTTATAATTAATATAATTTTAAAATATTTCAAAGTACTGTATAAATTGCAATGAAAGTAAAACAAAATACAAATAAAGTTAAGTTGTAGTATTTACTAAACATAAAGTGAGCTATATTTTTTTTAAATATCGCCAGTCTAATAATGAAATAATGAATGTGGAAAAAACAGAGATGGCAAACTGAATACTGTTAAGCAACCGTTTTGAAAAAAAAAGCGCCTATCCCTAGAATTTGAACATTCGTAGTTTTTTCAATAGACAAACGATAAGTAATACCGGGTTAATCAAAATGTTTAGGACAATAGTAGACAGGTTGATAGTTTATCTGTCCATACGTAGCTGTAGTTTAGTTACAATAAACACGCATTCGTCTAAAAATAGTTTTCTTATTGTCCTATTCATTTTGACTAAGACTGTATAAACTTGTATAATAACGACGAACAATACAAAATCTTAACCCTATATAATAATTCCTAGGTTTACCAACTTGATTAAGGTAGGCGAATTCCAAAATTCTAAATTTTTTACTATTACTTTAATCTTTTCCAAATTTGGCATAGTGATTTCAAATATTATGAACAATGCTTTTTGGGTGCAACGGTGTTTTTAACCTAAAAAAAGGGGGTTACGCCAACAGTTCTGGTATAAAAAGTTCTACATTAATTTTCCTAAAATTTTTTACAGATGCAATTTCAATATAGGGTAAGGTGGGGTAAGTGGGCCACCTTTTTGGCATAATTCGACTTTAGACCCTCATACCACTGGCTGTAATCGGCCTAACAACTTACTTTTTTTGTGGTCCATTCTCTCATATGTTATTAGTGTACCCATGGCAACCTTAACACAAATCGGCAAATAATAAATTTAAAAAATATGTTTTTCTTTTTGGTCATCCGAGTGGCCCACTTGCCCCGCAAGGTGGGGTAAGTGGGCCACCCCCCTAATATATTTTTACACATAACTGGTAGAGATATGGTGGGGCAAGTGGAATAATCTACATGATTTTCTGAGTGTTTGAAAAAAAAAGTAATGATGTTTCTTTAATAGTTCCCCCATAGCAACTTTTTCTGGCATGCAAGCTTACTACAAGAAAAAATACTTTAATTTTCATCTTGTCATTTTTGCATATAGCGTAAAAAAATGTTAGGGCTACAGATTTTAAACTGGCCTATGTCAATGAATAGGACTATGAATAGTGAATATGACTAACCCTATGAATCAGTGAATCTGACTTTTTTTTAAAGTATATTAAAGAGTTGGGGCAAGTGGGCCACCCCTGGCCCACTTACCCCGCCATTGTGGTGGCCCACTTACCCCAAACGTGGGGCAACTGGGCCACCCCAATTTTCTTTTAACCTTATCAACATCACAAGTTCATGACACTACAAAAAGATACTATGTTTTATACACTTTCAAAATATATAACATTTTGTTTTGTATCATGAACCGTTTGGAAATAAATAAAAATATAGTATGATGGCGTGAATTACGAAAAAATCCAATTTTAAAAAATGTCACAAAAAGGATTGTACCTTGTTACATACTTGATTGAAAATGTTGCCATAATGTTTCCTGCATCTATTGGGGTAAATACGTAAAAATATTGTAACAGATTTTTTTTTTGCGTCCATAATTCGGGAAATGCCAGGGGGGTGGCCCACTTGCCCCAATGGCCCACTTACCCCACCTTACCCTATATCTGTGCCATGAACCTCTAACAACTGATGTTAATAGATAAGTTTTTTTTAAAAAAATGTCCAAGTGTAAGTTAATCGAAAAAAATCCTTTTTTTTTTGTGGTTAATTATTGACATTTTTCTTAATAACTTTTTTTCTTGCAATTTGTATGTAATTCTAGAGGGTCATTGCATGCATGAGTTCAAAACGAAGAATTTAACACATACACTCTTAAAACAAAAGAGTAAAATCCACTCCAGTTGGAGAAGTGCATTTTCGACACCCTAAAGGCATGCATATTTTCTCAGACTGAGTTAAAATCACTCGTTTGGAGTGATCCTGTCGGAGGTTTAACACACAAAGGATCCACTCCAAAAGGAGAAGTGCATTTTCCAGTCTGGAGGAGTGAAATCCACTCAGACTGAGGTAAATTGGGAGTGTTTGTTTTAAGAGTGTAATTAATGTTTATAGGATGAAAATTCAATGTTATAGACTTGTTAGCTTAAACCTCTTTTTTTAGTAGAAAAACACCGTTTAAAATAAATAAATTATATTTAAATTAAAAGAAATGCCTAAATAGTATTATTCATTGCATTTGAAATCACTATACCAAATTTGGAAAAGATTAAAGTAATAGTAAAAATTTTAGAATTTGGTGGAATTTGGGGTATTCGCCTACCTTAAGTTATTTTAAAATTTAGTTAAGTCATCACAACTTTTTATCCTACTTAAAGTAAATTTGTAATACATACGGTTTTAAATTTCATAGACAAACCGCCTAAAATATTTTCCACCGTCTTAATTGATTATGACTAAAGTTTGAAGCATAACACCCACTTCAAAAATTGTCTTAGAACAAAGAAGACTTTTAAAAAAACATACAAAAGCATCTAAAAGCCAGTGGACCAAAAATAAGTATAGGAAATCGCAAAATAACCTCCATTTCATCCAACTATATATTAAGGAAAAATAACTATTTTTATATAATATTACGAAAAGCCCCCTGGCATGTTTTCCTGAGAGTGGATATGGTAAAAAAAACAGCAGAGAAAAGTGAAACCAAAGGTCAAATTTAGTCAGTGGCGACGAGAAAATTCCCCAGCGGACAGCGGTCATCAGCTGGCTATTGACAATGATGTATCGGTCCCTGGACTTTTTGACTGTTGATCGGCCGGTTCCCTTGGTAACGATCCGAAGAACTAAAGCAACATTTCAGGTGATCAGCAAAAAGCATTCATTCATGTTTTCCAACCTTTGATTACTTAAGTGGATGGACAGGGTAATGGCTTAATATGTTTGGCCGCAAAGTTGAGGTGGGCTTGTTCTGACTTTCAATTTGAGTAATTGATGAAAGTCAAAATGTTAAAGAAAAGTTCAGGTGTTTACCCTTTTTTAAAGATACCAGAAAGATGCTTAAAATAAAACAAGTGTTAAGATTTGAAAAAGTATAGTAAATGGGAAGCAAATTTAAATTTGTTTTTAGAATTGGACATGCAATATACTGAAGAATTGATTTTTTTTATTTTAATGTTTCCCAATATATGCTTTTCAAAGATCAGTTGTATTACCAAAGAAAAGGTTAAACGGTATAGTGAACCAGTGGGCCTAAAGGCTAAAAAACAAGGAGTAGCAGAATGGTCTTAGGCTATCCAAAAGTGCATTACTATCTTTAAGTAGCAAGAACTATTTTAAAACCTTACAAATTTTATCAAACCAGTAAAAAGAAAATACAGAATAAAATAATTGGAAAGATATTAAACTTATGGTAAATTGAACATTGATTATGAAAAAACATACTGCTAAAAAATAACTATACAACGAACCCAGTAAGCTTAGTAAATGTTTTTAGGAAAAGTAAATTTATGTTATAAACGCCTCGAGAGAACAAATATTTGGATTGAAGAATCGTATTGTCAAAGCATTTTTATTCACTGATTAATACAGACTGATAAACCTGTCACTTGACAATTGGATTTTCCAGCAACGTAAATTTTAAAAATCTATCATTTTAGTAAGGTTTGTTAAATTT
This sequence comes from Hylyphantes graminicola, assembly GCA_023701765.1. NCBI lineage: Eukaryota > Metazoa > Arthropoda > Arachnida > Araneae > Linyphiidae > Hylyphantes > Hylyphantes graminicola. The sequence goes on from CM043122.1 coordinate 12,900,790, forward strand.
CAAAATTTAAAGAGTAGAGGAGCCATTTATTAACACATACTTCAGAAATATAATAAAAAATAAAATTAAGAAATGAAATTTTCATTTAAAATCTTAATTTCTCATTCAGTGAAAATAAGGTTTTGCTTCAGCCAATTTTGCTTCAGCCAATTTTGCTTATACCTCAGAGGGTTAAAAATTGCTTATCACGCTTATTGAAGTTTTAACAATCAGAGGGACCTTTTATTAAAATGTATGTAGACAAGAAATAAAATTAAATAATAAAAATAAAATTATATTACTAATTTTTCCCCTTCTTGATCTAGAGTTAGCATTTAATTCACACAACCAATATAACTATACCTACTCAAATAAAGAAATATGTATTTAAACTACTCACCAATATAAAAATGAAATATGAAGCCCTATATAATTTAAATATCAATCATGGCCATGCTATTAAATTTTAAAAGCAGAGAACTGCTACAAGACTAAGTGGGCAAAGGACTCCATGACAGTCAACTCAAAACCAAAAATCTCAAGGTTGTTAAAAAGCCACCCGGGGACTAATCCCACATTTAGTTCTTTCCTGATTTCTGGTAATCCCGATTACAAAATATAAACCACTACCCTAATCCTTTACTCCTTTTCTCTAGAAGTTAAAATCGAGTGACACTTGGCCATTAGAAGGGACTTAAGTGGCCAAAGTCATCAACTATCCTTTCCTCAACATGTCTGGTCTTCCACTGGTCTTCCGCGTCATCGGTTGGCCACTAAGTCGTGGTGCTTAATGAGGTATCATGGTGGGTGACCATTGTCCAGTGGCTGAAGACATGGCTAAAGCTCACTTGACTCTGGAAGCTGACAGAAGATTGATAGGTTGGCTTCCTAATTGTACAAGCTGAAGAGGAATCGCTTCTGTAGACGAATATTCGAAGTTTGAACAGATGATGTTAGTTTAAAATTAGTCGAAGCAGCAAATGCGTGGATAATTGATGTTTGCTAACGCATTTCGAGTTGCAATTAGTAAAGGGTAATTAAAAGTTTGATTAGAAACGCTGTCTGGAAACGCACTTCTGGCTTGCGCCAACTTGAGGCAAGTGCTTTCCGAAAAATAGATAAACTAATTTCATGCTATAGCTATAAAATATAAATATAAATTATTTAAAAGTACGATAACGCAAATTACTGAGCATCTGTTGGAATAGTTTAAGATATTCAAGAATACATTGCGATAACCACTATCTTCTTTGACTTGTCATTTGTAAACCTGAATAGATGTTGATTTAAAAAAAAAAATGTTCAAAATATTGTAAGGTAATTTTGCATGGATATTTTATAAGTCAGTGACTTCTTAGTTGAAATTAGAAAAATTCTATAAAAATTAAAGCTGTCAATACATCGGTGGTTCAGATTTCTACTGAAGTACGGCTTGATTAATTGTTTTGGTTTAATAATTCAACAGTTTTTAAATGTATTTTATACCACATTTCATCCATACTATTTGATACGATAAAACAATTGAAGAAACACCAAACAATTGCATATTTTGCAAATTTTTACTAGGAATAAAATGCATAACTTAAGTTTTTCCCGTGAAGATCAGAAGGCAACTGACTACTAGCATATCTTACACAATACCTAGGCATTCTGTACCATGTATACTGCCCTGCTTCCATACTAAGCCGGAAACATCTATACCGTTATTCCACTTTCTCCCAATTACATTTCCTACAGCCCCCACAAAGACTGTTCCCCCCATCACACAAACATTGAAGTACCCCAAACCCATTTACCCCCCCCCCCCCCCCTGGAAATAATGAGTTGAGAGAAAGGAAGTGAACAGATGCATTTGAAGCATTCCGTGGCTCAAACAGTTCCTTAAATCCGCTCCTCCCTTACCCTCCTTTGACATCTGGCTATGGCAATTTAAGGATGAGATTTAACATTGTTTTACGAGAATAGTTGTTTAATTACGGTTAGGTTTGAATTAACGTCGCCCTAGAGCTACACGAGGGTCACAGTCAAGTGACGAGCTGACAAGCGAGTAGGCGCACAACGCAACCGTTAAAGGCGACATCGTACGCGGCGTCAGGCTTTTTTAACGTGCACTTCCTTTACAAGGGTTATTATTCATCAATATTTTTGGCTGCACGGGCCGTTTATAGGTCAGCAGTTATTTTGGCGATGACCGAACACGAACCTGGGACCTTCTGCATACAAAGCGAACGCCTAACCGACTGTGTTCCCCAGCCCTGTTATTGAATTACATTGAGAAACCTTGTTTACTATGTTATGGCTACTGTTTTTTTTTTAAATTGTACGTTTACGATTATCTTAAAATTGTATTAATACGCTACTCAAAAGTTTTAATCTTTTACTCTTAGTTTTGTCCATTTACAGATTAACAGAGTCAACAGACTAATGCATTTCTAAACTTTAACGAATTAAAAGGTTAATATTTTCAATTCAAGAACATACATTTTTGTTTAGTAATTGAAGCAGGTAAACAATAACTTTATGATCCTTATTTTCATATTCTTAGTAATACTCGATCGACGAGAAGATTTATGACAGAATATTTGAAGCCAACTCCTGTCGTTAACAAAGTGTAAGGGGGTGACAATTAACTTTTAAGTTTTTAGTGGTGAGATAATAGGGATTTAGAATTAATTGTTGGAGTTATTCTAAAAGCGAGATATACTTGTAGATTGAAGTTTGGATCTATATTATAATACTAAATCAACAGTTATTTACTGAAATCTTCACTACCACTTCTAAATGTATTAATTTTCAACAAAAAATTTCGGTACTATATGGTTCAATTTGTCGTTTTTTATTTAGTTAAATTTGAATAAAAGGTTTATTCTTGCATGGCAAATTTTCTTGTCAATCGTCATTATGAGTTAAATATATAATATTTTATGTGAATATTTTAGAGATTAAAAATACAGCAACTGAACGTAATTAACTATCAGCTAAAGCAAAATTACTTTTAACAATATTTCACGAGATCAGCTTTAAATTTAATTTAAATAGGAAAAAGTAATTGACTTTAGGTTTACTATATTTGACTATTTGGCCGTTAAATGCTGAATAGGCTAACTTCAATTCTTTACCGTCGATTAATAACTTTGGCCCTGGAGTTTAGGTTAAGTTTTGAATTATCGTCGCACTAGAGCTACACGAGGGCTATTGGTCCTGGAGTGTAATTTTGAACCAAGCATAGAACCCTTGTACTGAATTTCTTTTAATATTTTTCACTTCGTATTATAGGTCATTTCAGAGTTGATACTAAGTGTTTGATGAGAAGTTATTACAGCGAAAATCTAGGACCAAAAATACCCCATTTGACAGTATTTCAATACCTTCAACGGCTTTTCGCATGATTGTGCACTAATAAAGGATTATTTCTTCTGAGTCAAGTAGGAATTTTCATTCTGACAAATTGATAGTACCTAGAAAGTATTTATGAAAAACTAAAACTGTGGGAATTTCTATTGCCCATCTCCCTTGAGCACCCATACCCAAAAATTTCTCACGATCCCTTTCCAAAAAGCAAAGGGTCATTTTTCATTTCTTTCCTTAAGCCGACCACTTTCACTAAGTGTTTGAACCTCTGCATAATTGGAGATACCCGAACGAAAAGACAAATAGGGGCATCGATGCTTCAGGAATGCCATAGATACACAATGGGGTGCTTAGGTCTTCTGAACCAGAGAAACGGAACAAGATGGATATGAACCATCGGTATCTCTGATCCTAAAGGTGGTCTTCTAAGTTTGAAGCATCGTTGGTTGGAAAACACCTTTAGCATAATATATTCAATCATTTTTATTGATGATCTAGCTTTCGCTAGTGTATGCACCCTCATAAGATTCAAACTACACCTGAAATTGATAATAAGATGATGGCATCAACTGAAAACCTGCGAATCCTTTGGAACAACATTTAAAGCTTTAATTACAAAGTCTTCCAATGATTTAAAGATAAATTTGGCTTTATTAAAGATAACTTTAAGATACAAACTATACGAATCTCTTGGTGTTAGATACTTTTGATAGCTGGTTGACAGTCTGAAGATAAATTAGTTGTAGCAATGTTTTATTGATGTCACATGCACACAATAGGGGTTCTTGGGTCCTCTGAACCTGAGAAATGGACCAAGATTGATTTGAGGCATCGGTTTCTAAGATCCTGAAGGTGGTCTTACCAAGGTTTGAAGTTGCTTAAGATAAAGTATGGAAACTTATCTGGTTGTTAAGAAAACATTCTTAACATAATAAATTCAATTATTCAAACTGATGGATTGTGAATGGATATAACGTTCTATGAAATAGGCTACCTGAAAAGTTCTAGAGCCACTCGCTGGTCTTTTATATAGATTCTATGCTTTGCTGAAACTATACATTTTAAAGTATTTTACTAATAAATCCTCGCCGTTCTGACATTGTTTCAAACGTATGCAGCAATTTTGTTTAAGTTTTATTAGTGTTCGCCATCAATTACCATCAACTTGAATAGTTTTAACCCAAGCATAAAAACAGTAATTTTGAATGGAAATTATTTTATTGGTAAAAAAATAAATGCTTTTACACTTCATTGAAGATAACGAGTTCACATCTTAGAAAATCTTGAATCAATTTAATGGCTAATTTATAAAAAATGCAGCAAACTGAAAAATGTGGGGGATGGTAAATGTAAAATGTAACTATCACTTGTTGTAAATTTTACATGTTATACATTTGTGTTTAATTTTTGAATTAGTCGTTAAACTGTTAAGATTTTATGGTCACAAATGCTCAAAGCCTTTTTAATTGCAGTTTAAGACAAAAATTTAAAAAAAGCTGTATTTTTATACAGCTTTTAATATTCAACATTTTATAAATACAATTTACATTGTTAGCGAAAGACTTCACTTCGGCCTGTAATCCTATCATATGATACATTATTTTAAATAAAATACTCCAACAGATGTTTGATGATGTATTTAGCCTTCTAGTTTAAAATACATTCGATTTTGTAGTGGAATGTTAGATTATATTTTCATTATATGCAACATTTTATATCAATGCCAAACCTCAGTATATTTTACGCATGTGGATCGTTTTTCATGTCAAGATTTTTTAACGTTATTGAGGCACTGTATATAATGCATGCTGCATATAGGGGGAATGAAAAGTAATCATGCAAAGGTTCTAAATCTAATTATTATTGAGAAATGTTTTCAAAACTTGATGTTCCCCTTTTTAAACATTGATTAATGGAGTTGCTATTTTTTCCTCCTTTTGAGGGAAAGAGGGACAAAGTGCTTTCCCAAAGGCATTATTATTTTTAACTTTGATTTATTTTTTACCCAAATATCCAAATGCAGCTACACGATATATTTTACCATTTCGGAAGTTTTACCTTAAAGTCTTTATTAAAACCCTAGAAAGTAAAGAATAAATGTTCAATAAATAAAAACATATATGGATAAAAAAAAAGTTTAGCTGTTGAATTGAGTGCTAATCTTTTTGTCCTTGATCATTTCTATAAAACTTATTTTTAAATATCAAGTATTATTGAACATTTCTATTACTTTCCCTTTTTAAAACTATTTGTTAACTAATGATAAAAATCACAATAATGTATGAGAAGTTAATTTTGCTGTCGTTTGTTATATTAGCTATTGTGTTACCAGCAAAATACTTGCATCATTAGTTTGTGCAACATAATTTGTGGATCTAATGTGTCATTACATGACATTGTACTTGAAAGAATCTAAATACCGTCAGTGCGGGTAACTTTGGCCAAAATCAGAGTTTTTTTCACAAAAGAAGAAAAATTTAACTTCAAAAACGATTTAAACACTTAAAAATCCTTATGCATTCTAAGTATTGTACATTTAGGAATAATTTTCAGGCATTTTTGTTACATTTTATAAATTAATAAAAAATTGGTATTAGTTTTAAAAAATAAGACGCTGTTAGGAGCCGGGCGGGTAACTTTGGCCACCCAAGAAATACATAAGAAACATACTTTTTAACATCCTTAAAAGCTGTGTTAACGATTTAAATAGCAATATTAAAACTTTAAACCCAAAAATAACAAAGTTATAAGACATGTAGTTATTTAAAATGGTATATAACTTAACATTTACATTGCAGTGCATCGTGGAATGGCATTACACGTTGAATACTAGTATTGTTTTTCGCTTAAAAGAAAGAAAAATAACCTTCTATTTTAATAAAGAAAAAAGAACTTTTTTGAAGCAAGATTTAATAACAAATATATTTGTAAAAAGCAAACGATTTTATTATAAAAGGTGAAAAATAATATATTTATAATTAGGAATTTGAAAATGGTTACCTTTCGACTTTTGCGATTTTGAGTGGAATACGTATCTTGCATTCTATCCATCTTTTTAATGTTTAAAATCATGAGATTTAAAAAAAAAATATCTAAAAAATGAGTAATCATAAAAGTAAGAATTTTTTCAAAAAATAGTTAAGCTTAATACACTTTTACATACATTTTTTAAAGTGCAAAGTTCCATAAAGAAATATTTACATCTATGGCCAAAGTTACCCGCATTCATCGGCAAAAGCTTCCCCAGTGCCGGATTTAAAGACCCAGGGCCCCTAGGCACTTGACGTTTGGGGCCCCCAACCACCTCAAAGTTGGAAATTTAGCAAGTTAAATACACTAGTACAGAAAATACAATTTTTAATCGACTTATATAATGAACATCATAATAATACAGTATATTATTACTATAGAAGAGACTGGGATTAGTTTTCTCGGGGTAAGTTTTCCACCAGGCTTTATACAAGAAAAGAGCCTTTTAGGAGGCGTCAAATGGCTGCTTGGTTTATGAAGCAACTCGTTTTATGTCACCCCACAATAATTTTTACTCAGTTAGTGTTGTAAACTTTTCGTTATACTGCTGGGTTTTTTTTAAAAAAAATTTCAACGTTGCGGGAATTTTCATGCTTACTATCAAACCAAAATTAAACGTAATTTTATTAAACTTAGAGTTTTATTGTTGCGCATTATAAAAGGTGACCCTTCTCTCTACTTAAACTATACATCCGTTTCCAAAATAATTTAAAATTCTACTCGTCAAGGTTTTATTAAAGTCAAAATATGACGGCGGGACATGTTTTTCAAAATTTCACAGCAAGTTTTCCAACAATGGCTTTTAGAAAAAAAAAAAGCTTCAACCTTTGCAAATAAGCTAATTAAGCTACATATTCCCAAAACCAAATTATTTTTCATCATATGAACAGGTAATGAAAAAAAAATGCTCCAGATTCAAAGTTGTCTGCATAGTACTGAAAAAGGAAGCTGAATGAACTCGTACTAGAGGACGTTTTATGTAATTTTAAAGAGATGATATTAAATTGAGATGTAATTTTAAAGAGATTCCAGATGATAATGACCTTTAATGAAATTGGTATACCCAATTATAAGAAACTAGCTTCTTTTTTTGTTTAAATAAGTTATTCCGGGTATACTCTTTTGAGCTATTTTAGTCTACCAAAAATCTGCGTAAAAAATTAAAACCATGTTTTTCAAAAGTATTAAATCTTTTTAAAACAATAGTTGGAATATTTACCCCAATCACTTTTTGGCAGTCTGAGAAAATTTACCCCGCATACGGGGCGAGTATCAACTAACAGTTTTTTTGCATATGGTAGTCCAGGATGTTTTTAAAGGATATTAGCAGACACTTTTTTTTAATTAAAATTATTTTTGATTAAATTACTTTAATTAAAATTAATTTTTAATTTGATTTTCTATTGAAAATGCAGTTTTTTACAAGATTAAGAGAATAGTCTAAAGATAAATTTAAAATGTATTTAATTTATGAAAATTAATTAAATAAGTAAATTTAATTGCACAAAAAACAATTTTTAAGAAATAATGTGTAAATGTTACGACCAAAACCCGAATTCGGCCACTTAGCGAATTGGCTAAGGAAGCTGTAAATTGGCTGGTCAATATTCAATTTTTCCTTGATTTCAGAAATAGGCCGGACAGTTCGCGCAGTTTCATGAGAGAATCAGCTAAAGTTGAACGAAAAAATTATTGGCACGTTATATTGGCTCCGTATAGCCGTTAAAAATTACTAGCTGCAATTGGATGCGCGGCCATTTGAGACAAAATAAAATATGACATTTTTTAAATTTTAACTTAAAATCTTGTCTATTTTATATTTTTAAAGCATAATATTCACACTTTTAAATTAAAGAGGAAATTAAAAGGGGCAATATTTAGAAAATTAACTTTTAATAAAATAAAACATTCAGACTTTCTTTAAATAAGCAAATTGTATTTTGGCCGACATCGTGGATACTTCACGAAATTGCTGGAAAGTATAGAATATGCACTGACTATTTTAATTACAAACTAACAATAAAATTTATAGAACATATTTAAAAGTTTAAGCTGAACGAAAAAAAAACAATTAAATTATTTAATATTTCAAACTTTAATTAAACATATGAATTAGTTTCTTTTAACTTTCAAAATCGTACAAGCGAATGTCCAAAGTGAAATATTTAGAAATTGCATGCATTTTATATATAAAAAAAGTATTGGGCGTGTTTGAACACTTTGTCGAGGAAAACAAAGCAACCAATAAAATCGCAGTTCAAAGCGCGTGACTCCATAAGAAATATTCCCTTTAATTATTATAAAACGTGCTTTAAATATAAAACAGCCATTAAAGAGTAATGAAAGCAGAATTGAACAGCCATTATTAGATGTATGCTAAGCATTCAGATAAAAACAATAAAAAGATAGAAAAAAATAGCGCCCAAGTCCCAAGTTCATAACAAACATACGCATATCTTCAGATACTTTAGGCTTTAGGGTAGAAATTAAACAAACCAAAATTTTACTAAAAAGAAAAAGCGTCTGTCTGGTTATCAGTTGGCATAAAATCTTATTCGCGCAAAAATTACTCGGTTTAAAAATAAATCATAGGGAGGGGGGGGGGCAGTTTCTTTTTTCGACCTTACTGGTTTATGAGTGCACAATATAGCTACTCAGCAAAAAAAAAGAAAACCAGCTCCACATTTTATTTAATTAGAATTGGAATCCGTCAGACGATATGTTTTCAGAGTTAGGCGAATTGCGATTTTCGTTTTTCTTTTTTTACTTTATTTTTTAAGGGCCCCCTTTCTGACTGGGCCCCTAGGCCCGGGCCTTGTAGGCCTAGGCAGTAATCCGGCACTGAGCTTCCCAATTACAAATATTTAAATACAGCATAAAAAGTAGTCAACTTAGAATAAAACAAATGGTTTAATATTCTTCCTCATTAATAAAAGAATCGAATAGAGTGTTTTATTTAAATATTTTCAATATTTTTTTAAGTGTTCCAGACAAAAGTTGGAAGAGATAGATTTATGTCATTTTATGCTCGTAAGAATGAAAACAGCATTTGTAGTATTGCCAGATATAGAATGAGATTTTTTTTTACATGAAATGAAAGGCGATATTTCCACCTTTCCAAAAATGTAAAACAATTTAAGATGAGATCATTTTATGACGAGAAATTAAGAAACAAATCTTTTTCCGACGCGTGGCCAAAGTTACCCTCCGTGGCCAAAGATACCCGCTTTGACGGTATAGTACATCATCGTATGAAAATTAACTTTTACTAAGGAAAACAACCGTTTAAGAGAAATTATTTCATTTTTGTTGTTATTGAAAATAAATAGGATAAAATTATAAATATATATCTCAATGGTAAATAGCTAATGAACTAACGTTGTTCAAGCATTATTTTTTTCATACAGAAAAAAATAAACTATAGTAACCGCATAAAAAAATCTTTGTAAAAGTGCTTTGAAATTGAAAAACTTGTGGAAAAACTATTTAAATTGCATAACTTCTTCAGATTAAACGGTGTCAGTTCATTTGAATTGTTTGTATTTTCATATGTCAAACTGTTTTGTAATGAAACAAAATTCCTTAAACACAGGATCAGTAATTTCATTGAGTGATTATTTAATTGACCCATATTCATTGAATGAATATATTTAAAAGTAAATTAAAGCTAGAAATATCAAGTCAATATACGTATAACCAAAAAAATATCCGGTTAAAATAATTACACCATTCCTTTCCCGGCAAACACCACCAAAAATTACCAATAAATACCCTAAAATTACTTTGAACGAAAGACCAGTGCTGTAAAACTTTTTAAAAACCCTTCCAAACAGGGATGGCGAAAATGATAGAGATGTCAAAAGTTTTCGTTTCAGTTTTTGAGGCCGCTCCTTTCGGTGTGCGCCCCGGCACAATGGGGCTGAGTGTGTGTGTGGGGGGGTAAAAGTGTCGGCTTTAATTAATCATCATAAGCAAATGACGGGCTTATCACCCCCTCACCCCACCCCCCCCCCCCCTCACAACAATTAATTACCAACATTGACATGTAATCCCGGGCGCGGTTTTTATCGAGTGTTATCGAACTTTTAATACAACCTCATAGGCATTTCAGGAGCGTAAAATCTGCGTTTCGGTCATGGCGCCCGACAAAAGCTTTTAATGAGGTTTTTAAGTAAATATAATTATCGTGTGTTATTTAGACAGGAAGCGGGCCGGGGGCTTTAATCTCCTGTTTTACCCCGCTACGTGTCAGGGATTGGGAGGACAAACAGAACGAAAATAGATTGCCCCAAGGAAAAGATGCTGTGAAGGTGAGGGATGTGGGAGTAACAGGGTGGAAAGATTAATACAAAACTGGAGAAATCACTTGAAAGGAGGATTTTTTGTTGTTTCCGATCAATGATCGGCTTTGATCCAATTTGTGGTCCAACTAAATGGTAGAGTTAAAATTAAAGTTTTTTACTTTCAATAACCTAATAAAATATCGTAGAAAATATATGGTAGATAAATATATCAATTGCAGTAGAGGCCTTTCGCTTAGAAACTGGACATGATTGCTTTGCTAATTTCTATTCAGCATTAGTGTGTATAACAGTCCTTTGTGAAATCAGGACAGTGAAATTTACAAAGATCATCTACTGAATTTTTCTTCAATGAATGAAAAAAACTTGTACAATCGATAATGGCCGGCAAGGGAGGGGATACAATGGGCATCCTAAGACTGATTTTCTGTTACGATTGATTTCAGTTTTGTCTTAGTTTCGTATTTAGTTGCATTTGTTTTGTATGTTCGCATTCAGTTTCGTATTTGTTTTGTATTAATTGCAATAATTTTGTATGTTTGCATCAGTTTTTTCATTGTTCAGTTTTCAGTTTGTGTTTTTGCTCTAATCTCATGCTTCGACATGAGGGCCAATGATGTATAATCAAGTGCTCTTGCAATAAAAACCTAATAAAAGGTAATGAAAGTATTGCGATGGGTTTAAAAATCTGAAATAGAAATTTCATATTTTCTACGCGTTTTGGGGGATACACCAGTATCCTATCTACAACCAAGCTCGTCAAATGCGTAGTTTGATAAATTTCGGCAGGGATGCAAATTTTTACTAACTTTCATAATCACCCATTAAAAATTACAAAGTCTCATTCTTCACCAACAAAAAACTTTAATATTCATCAACGATCCTTTTCCGATTCTAACAATCCATCACAGAATTCTTACTACTTATTTTCCAAAGTCGGTTTGAATTGACTAGTCGCATTCAATCTTAACCTTGAAAATAGGACAATATCTTTCACACAGTCACAGTGTGTTAGAAATGATACCCCCTAATGAGACCAGTTCATAGAACTTGGATATCAGTATTCTTTTTAATAAGGTAAATTATAACTTATTCCCACTTCAGTGGGCGTTTTAGAAAAGACATTCAAGGTTTGCAATCTTGGAATACAAGTGAAAATTAAGAATTGTGTGGAAACGATGTGTCCATTCACTTCATGAATATATTCAAAATAAAAAAAACTAAACCAAAACAATTCATACAGAAACCTAAAAAAACAACTGTTTGCAAAGTATTTTTAAAAGGAGTGTCTAACAATCCAACGTCAATACATGTCATTGCATTTTGAAACATCTTTTTATTTTCATTTTTGTTAAAATATAAACTCGGAAATATTATTAGAACAGTTAAGAGTTTTTTTAAAATTAGTGTTAATATTTCATCGCATACTATTTGTTTACATGAACGTGTTGGGTTTCGTTACAATCTAAACATGCTAATATATGCATCTAAAAGGCACCGAATGACAATTAAAAGAATTTGAAAAACCTACAAAATGGTCGAATTTGGTAGGCAATACGTCCATTAGAAGTATTTTTAATTAATTTTTTAAAAATACTCTGTATAAAAGACAGCTAAATCTTTTTTCTCAAAATGCATATTTTAGGACAAATGTACCTTTGTCGCAGTAACTACTGAATATTTTGCTTAGATTTTTTTTACCTACACAATAAGAACATTTACGCTTTCTTTAAAGAAATTACTTTTTTTTAAATAACTATTTTTTTTCTGAAAATGTGATAAAAATTTTTCGAAAACTCATAAATTAAAAATTAATATGTTTATTTCTAAAAGCATATGACACAAGTAAAAGTGTTTAAACTTTAACTGTGTAAAATTTTAAATCAATCCAGCATGTAGTTCCCGAGAAAAAGGTACATAAAAATGACCATTTTAACTCTGGCTTCAATGGAGGCTCCGTTCCCCCTTAAAAGGAACCAGTAACATAAAATAATTTTTCTTAAAAAAAAAATAACTATTACGTTTCTCTGTATCCATAAATGTTGAATCATTTCCAAACTCCTATAATCCACTCTTTCTATTTCCCACCATCAAAATAATATACATGAAGGTTTTCCACGATCCAAGCAACAGCCCAACCTTTAATAACAGCTTCGCCAGATCCTCAAATTGTACCCTTTCGTTTTTCGTGCGCTCACTCTGCTATTAAATTTCGCGGCAATGTTTTACAGTAAATAAGCCCTAGCATCACGGGAATGGTAGAATCCCTATGAGGATTCGCACGCTATAATCACTCGGATTTTGTGTGGTATCCTTCCCTTTACACCCAGCTGAATACATGGACCTTGGGTTGTGCAAATACTGGAATTGATTCTTAGAAAGGATTGTGCGAGAGAGTTATATAAGTTTTCACTTTGTTATTTTTAGTGAGGGTAGAAGTTCAAGGAAGGTTGTACTATGCAGCTTCTTGTTTTTGAATTTTTCACATGAGCTGTTGGTGTTATTGGTGGGACCTTGTAAGTTACGTAACAAATTTTGCATGATAAATTTTAAGATTTCTTTTAAATATTAAAAGTATATATATAAGAGTAAAAAGTACGAGAAAGTCATTGTTATTAACTATTTCAATACCAATTTTATCATTCTAAAAATCAAAAATTTGTGAAATCGACTCCTTATACTTCCATAATGAAATATTGAAAAGCAGGGGGGGGGGGGTTCTTATTTTTTTAAATTAAATTTTATGGAAAAAAATTGGAATCATTACTTTGGAATAAGCAATAAAAAATGTGAACCTTTATTTGTTGAAAATATTAAAAAATTCAATTTTTAAATAATTAAAAAAAAAGAATTTAGGGCCAATAGATTCAGAGTGACTTTTACTTAAATGAAAATACGAAAAACATGGTTTAACTACATTCTCCGAAAGACATAATTTTTCTATCTAACGATACAAAAAGAAAATATAACTTAATATTAAAATGCATAGAGAACTTAATCAAATGTATTTGAAATAAGTGCGATGTTAATTTAGTGATACAAAATTTGTTTGATGATTCCAAACGAAATCATTGGGAGCAATAGGGTTAATAAATATATAAGGTTCTTTTTAACTATAATAATCTGTAACAAAAAAAATGTGTTGACAAATTTAAAGATTTGTCTTTATCCAGTACAATACGCCTACAAATTGCGAATTAAATTAGTGTTTCTGTAAAAATATACAACCACAATCATATACACTCTTGTAAGATAAATTTTTGAGTTTATTTTTGGCTGGTGTTTTTTAAAGACCTGCATTTCACATAAACTATTTTAGGAGGAATGTATTAAATGTATAAAATTGGTCCTTGGAGATAAAGTACAACAACTAAGAAACGCAAGCACCAAAAAACAAAACGAAAATTGGTATTTTATAGTCAATTACTGTTAGAGACTGAATCCCTAAAGCGTACTCAATACTCAACTCAAGTTGTTTATGATAAATATTACTAACTAGTGCAGTACAGTAAAATATTAATTTGGTTTTAATTGGTTGGATGGTTATCAATAAGTCATTTAAAAATTTAGTCTCTGTCCAAAAATCTAGTTTAGTATTTCATAAATAATTAGTTATAACACTATACATAGTTTATTTCTATTTTATGTAACAAAAACTGGAAAAGTCTATAGTTTCTCTTTTTACTGAGTATATATATTTGTATAAATAAGCATAGAATACTTTATAATCAATACAAGAATAACTAGCTCTACTGAAAAAAAATAGCAAGAGAACTAAAACATGTTTCATTTAAAAAAAAACATTCTCATGTTAAAGTTTCAAAGCTAAACTAATTTTTTTGCTTAAATTATAATCAGTCTCATTTGTTAAGGACGTTAAAAATTAAAGCTTTTAATGACTTACTCTTTCAACAAAATATATTAATTCAAAAGTAATTTATGGCTTACAGAATTCAAACTTATCAACACAAAAAAAAAGCTTAAATATTTTCTGTCGGCAAGATATTTTACAGAAATTTTCATTGCGGTAGGTAGGCCGGTCGATCAAAGCTTAGTCTTCTAAATTGCGTGCAGAACACGAAATTTCTAACACGCACACCTGATTAGTTCTACGCACTTAATATTAGACAATTTAGAGCGACAAAGAAAAATTCGAATGCGGAGAGCGAATTGATAAGCGTGTAAAAACAGTTTTCTTCAATTATTTTTCTTACTATTACCTCATTTATATTCTCACTTCTGTCAAAGTGGACTTATTAAACTTGTTTAAAATTTTAAAAGATATTGTAATTGTTTTGATGAATAGTTTACATTTAAGATTTATTATTAAAATTCAATTTTTCAATACACATTGTTATTACCCAAAAAATGTTTAAAACAGCATTTGATTTCTTTCATATATTTAAAAAAAAATCTCTACTTACACCTGAAACGTCTTAGTTAAAATCTTAAGACGTTGAGTCTTAATTTTGGGGTGCATGATTTAATACAACTACACAATTCCTTAAAAGTCGAATGGTATACAGCATTAACTATCATAGGTAGGTTTATAAGAGGGTCTCTGACCAAGCACACAAGCCTGAAAATAAATGAATACCAACCAGTTAAAATATACAGTTGACTTACGACTGTATGTTAATATAACTTACGACTCTATGTTAATATAAATGCAATTTATTTTTTATCCATCATGGTTAGGTTGAATAAACAACGCGCAAGAGCTACATGAGGGATACACTCTTAAAACAAAAGAGTGAAATCCACTACAGTAGGAGCAGTGTATTTTCGACACTGGAAAGGAGTGAATATTAACTCAGACTGAGTTAAATTCATTCGTTTGGAGTGATCCTGTCGGAGGTTTAACACACAAAGGATCCACTCCAAAAGGAGAAGTGCATTTTCCAGACTGGAGGAGAGAAAATCAATCAGACTGAGTTAAGATCGCTCGTTCGTTTTAAGAGTGTATTTTCAACAGCATGACACTATCTTGAAATAGATATTTTAATAACAGAGTTTCCTATTTTTATGATAATATTTTCCGAAAGCTATCTGTGTATTTTGATTTGCCGAATCAAGCAATTGCATGTCGAAATCTAAGTGTTCATCTGAATAGGTGCGAACAAAGAGCCCAGGATGAATAAAAAGCTGAGCACGCCCGCGTGGGCGATTTTCCCCACCCTCTTGCCATACCAGAAAGAAGAGGGATGTTAAAAAAAGAAAATCGCAATTATATTACCAGTTATTTCAAAATAGTCATTTTTTAAGGTAAAAACATAGCATTTTTTTAAAGCTTGATGTTTAAACAATCATAAATTTTTTTATTGGGTATTTCATTAAGTAAAGATGAATTTAAAATGTTAAATAAACCAACATTCACAATAGCTGGTTCGGTTGAATTAAAGTCCTTAATGATGTATTTAATAAATTAGCAAAGCTTTTTAGATGCACTATTTATAATATAATTAATACTTTTGATGAAACCTTAAAGACATTTTGTTTACTTATTTAAGCAAAATTTACAACTGCCTATTGTTACCCTTGAAACCATCTCGGTGCTTATTAAATCATACATTTTTTAAAAACTTTTCCTTCTAAAATACACCCATAGGTGAATCCTACAACAAAAGGTAACTACAATTCAAACAAAACCAAATTAATATTTTTTTACATTCTAGAATTTTACGTAGATTTTGCATCTTAAATTCTAAGTACCACTTGGTGAATCTTTTTACAACATTTATCTAGTTGTGGCATAGAGCTAGTTGTAGCTGTGGATGCCAGTCAGGAAAAACTATGAAATTTCTCCATAGGTTATCAATAGGGGGTCTTAATTTCTCTTTTGGGAATTCATATCCTCTCAAGTCTCACACCACGAACAGAAAACAACTACTCTCCAAAAAAGACTCAGATGGATCTCACTCCTGAGTTAGAGAGAGAGAGGCCCTGTCTTTCGTCACAGCAGCCGGGCTCAAATCGTGCGCGAGACCTTTTTACCTCACGAAAGATCCGTTACCATTGCGTGCCTGGCATTATGAAAGATCAGGGCCCGGCCGTAATCCATCATCTCGTGTTGAATCGCAATCCCCCCTTTGGGTTTGTTACAACCGAGCACGGAATAAAAAGACAGAACGAACAAGGACGAGCTGTTGATTTCAATCTCAGCAGTCCCTTTGCTTGAAGAGAGACATCTGATGAGACCCCTCTAATACAAAATGGGAAACACGCGAGTTCGCACGCAGAAACGTGGTAGAGCAGAATACTGTGGGTGAAAAACATTTTTTGGGGTATGGGAAAGCAACACGCAAGCAACAAGTTTGGGGTATTTGACATTGAATTGGAAAATAAATCGATTGAAGGTTATTGGATTCCAAAAATTATTGTTAAAAAGCTAAGAGTACAATGTCGATTTTTCGTTCTCAAAAATACAATGAAAGTATTAAATGAGTGTTCTATTCACAGTAGTACTCTATTATGTACCAATCATAATTTTAAATTCAAAGCAGTTGTTTGGTAAACCACGAACACTGAAGTAGTATTTATATAGTTGTCTGTATTTACCCCAATTTAAAAGCATAAAGATATAGGATCTGCTTAATTTTCCACAGTCAACATGAAGCACAGTCAAATGACAAAGTATACCAGTGATGGATA
Organism: Hylyphantes graminicola; assembly: GCA_023701765.1. NCBI lineage: Eukaryota > Metazoa > Arthropoda > Arachnida > Araneae > Linyphiidae > Hylyphantes > Hylyphantes graminicola. The sequence continues at coordinate 12,918,102 of CM043122.1, forward strand.
TAATATACAGAAACAAAGTATTATTAACGATATATTTTACTTAAATAATACAAAATAAAACAACACACGAGAAGATTAAGACATCGACAAGAGCTCCATTTAATAAATGTAATTTCGCATAAGATATTACTTAATAGTAACCACAGTTATTCAGTCTAGCGGGAACTAAGTAGCACGCAGCAAGTTGTTTTCCTTCCAATAAACACCTTTTGATAAGCAACTGGTAGATACAGATAGCGAGCAACAAGTACTAAATCGATAAAATACTATTGATTGAACAGCGGCGAGACAAATCGATGAGTAAATTTAATTCATTTTAAAATAAAATAATTCAAGAGCGTCTATTTCAGGCCTTAAATTATTAAATTAGGGTTTTTGACGAACTATAATTCATTTTAAACAAAGAAAACTCAATAACGTCTATTTCAGGCCTTAAATTATTAAATTAGGTTTTTTTACGAACTTAAATATATGTCCATACGATAGCGATACACGTGTTACATACATCTCAAAATAGTCAAATTTTTCAGTAGGGGAAAGTGCTCAGCTTTGGGACAGTTGTACCTGGGGACATGGGGAATAACTCGTTTTAGGGAAGTCGAAAAAATCCTGTATTTTTAGTGACAACACTACCAACAAAACTTTATCTTCTCTTGTTAAAGAAGGATCGCCGAAAGCTAATGGGGGCATAATAAACAGGATTTATTGATTTCACACATCTCGAGTAACTTTTACTATCATTGTATTTTTTGTATTGCGAGTCGGTATAATCTTCCTGTCGGCTCTTCTTAGTACTACTTAATAAGCCATGTTTGAAGTAATTTTTAATCCTATTTGTGTTTTTCAAAACTTAACACTTTCTTATTACAATGCGTTTTAAAAAAATTTCCCGATGTGCTGTTCCTTGGGACAGTATTTAGGTTGTACCTTGGGACGTCCCTAGGTTCAACCAATTTTTCTGCTGCACTGTAAATTGCTATGTACTGTGCCTATTACTGGTTCTCTGATTTTTCAAATGTCCTTAAGTTCCGATCAGAGGCCACAGACCTGCTCTTCTGTACATCTCGAAAAAATTTGACCACTTTCAAAACACCTTCTAAGGAAACAAACCAAGAGAGGCAGAAAGGAAAATCTCATTTTAACCGATAATACAGAAGTTAAACAGAAAACGACCAAAAGCAAAAAGTCTGCTCCAAGATAAAATAAGGCAAATATACGTTTGCAGGATGTTGAATGGAAGGATGGAACTCAACTCGTAATTCAAACATAAATTTTTGAAAATGATTTGACACTAAATTTACATAATTAATCAACAAATAATGATGAACTTCAAGTAGGGGACTTTATTTTAGTGAGGTTTCTGGGGAAAACACCTGTCTAATATAACTTGGCCAATATTATTGAAGTACAGGTTAATGAATTAATATAGAATACTTAAAAAATATTGAAAATTCGAATAAATGTACTGAAACTGAAATATATACTGAAAAATTTGAACTCGATAGAGGTGATACAATTACAAAACTTCCAGCAACAAATGTTGTTAGCCAAACCACAAGAAGAGGACAGCAGTTCTTTTACGTCTTTTTGATGGTTATAATCTTGGGTAGAACTAATTCTTATTCTTATTATTTTTTTTGGCTCATAAGTTATCTTGCAAATTTGCAAATTATGTTATTGAAAAATAAAGCTACTATTTAAAATTACAACAAACTTACTCTATTTCCAAGTCTTTGGGATTACATTTATTAGTTTTTTATAAGTAAAAAAGCATTTGGGAAGCGTATTCGTTAATTGTAGGTAAAACGTATTTAGAAATACATTTTAAATTAAGAAAAAGGAACAGTTCGATATTTTTTTTTCGAAAAATGTAAAGATGTCATTCTATACGAAGTCCAAAAATGTATTTGACTTCTTATTTGTACGACAGAATTGTGTTCTAGCCAATTTGGAACAATGTCCTCAGGTACATCGTGCCTTGTCCCCAGGTACATCACTGGAGTTGTACCTGTGGACAATGGATGTACCTGGAGACATCGTACCTAGAGAGTTAAATATTAAAGAAAAAAATCTTTAAAAATACCTTAGTATAGGCAAGATTCTGTTAAAGGAGAATACCTAAAAACTTTTAAATAATCGGTTTATAAAAAAATATTAAAATTAAAAATCTAAATCTGTCCCAAACCTCAGCACCTTCCCCTACATTTACATAGTGGAGGTATGTCTCTGTTCAGATATTATAATCATTATTTGACAACGAAAAACATTAAAAAATTCTAATTTTCTTCTTTATATATAACTTTGTATTATAAATATGGTCCTACACCACACCAACTTCTACATAGGGTGGGCTGTTTCTCAGTTGAGGCATTATAATCATTATTTGACTTAACATTTTTAATATGTTTTTCTATCTTTTTCTTGTAACTGCGAATTCTAAATGTGGTCTTACACCAGACCACCTTCACAGGCCCCCAATTGCGAACGCATGATGCATTGCTTCAAGAAGGAAGTTCAGGGGGAAGTTGGCAGGGCTCCCTGCTAAGAAAGACACGCGAACTCCAAGGTCTTGAAAAGCACAGGAAACAAATCTGAACTTCATAGACCTCATCCCAAACCCGTGGATGGATATTGTAGAACACATACATAGAGGCGAGACGAAGGAGTTATGGGTAACAACTGTGAAGGATATTTTAGATAAGACAAATACTAGAATGTCATGGTAGTTAGTAACAAATCTGTAGTAAAAGCGTGGGGTTGGTTATGAAGAAGTACGATTGGGGAGAATGTATGCGAAATTTGAGGTTTTAACGAGCAATAATCAATTATTTCCAGTAAGGAATTTTAGAGAGTTATTGCAGTAAGAAGCGTTAATTATCTGAATATTTGATGAGTTATCGTTTATATTGTATATAATCTAATATGTGGCTAAGTAACAATTAGCATAATTATTTTTTTAAAAAAACAGTCTCTTGCCAAATACTGTGATGCTGCAATTTATTATTATTTGTACTTTGTTAAAAGTTATTTAATTTAAATTTCTAGGCTGCCTGAACGGGAATGTTCCACTAAGCTGCTGATATGATTTGTTGGATTAAGGATGGCATTTTAAAAGGGGGCGTTTAATGCGTTTCCACCTTAAAAACACATCTAAAAAAACAGACGAAATGAATCTAAAAAACAATACGTTGTACAATACTAAATGAATACGTTAGGGTTACATATGCTTTTTTTTATTTCCATCTTAATTTTGCGTTTTAAAAGGAGGGGCATTGAAGAAGCACAATTCTTAATATGACATTTATAATTTAAATATACCAAACATTCTCAACATTGTGTTCTTCGATTTTATCCCTTTCCTGTTTAGGAACTGAATTCTAATAGGGAATCACAGCCTATTTGTAATTTTCAATTTAGATTTTATTCATAGAAAAGCTATTAGGAATCTGAATATCGAGTTAAAATTTTATCAAATTACATTAGCATTTAAATCACTAAACATAGCAGGAAATTACGTGACGTAATTAGTGGCAGTGACCGTTGCGCAAACTCAATGTCACCGAACTTCAACACAATCAAAGACAACGCCACCAATTTGTTTACGCAATTACACTATCTGTGTCATTCATCATAATTTCGTGCCTTCCTGTTTCAGATTGATATCGAAACTATATAGCTATTTTAAAACTAAAGAGCTCTGAAAACATAAAAATGAGGGGTTTTTTTTTACAATTTAGGACTATCTATATGCAATCGATTTAAGGCAAAGAAAAATTGTAATTAACTAATTTTCAAAATGAAAAAAAAAATGAATTTAAAATTTTATTTCACTCAAAAAAATATTCGTAGATTTTATGAAATTAAATGTATTCCAACGTATTCAATATACCAAATTTTATATTCAAAATACCAAATTTTATAAATGGTTCATTTTACTATAAGACATCTAGAGAGCATTTTACTCAGAGGCTCAACAACGCAAATATTCGTAAAATAATATTACAAATTTGCAGCAATTGAGGATTTTATTATGACATTAACCACGCACTACAAAATATTTCACGTATATCTCATTGATTATTTCTCCGATTCGTGTAAATTAAATAAATATCAATTTTATGATGCTGTATTGGTTGTCTTTTTCTGCATATTTAAAACTAAAAAACTATCCTATCAAATAGGCTTTTTATTGGAAGATTCAATCCCATAATTAATAATTGTTGTAATGTTGTGTGGTTATTGACATAAATTTAACTTCAGTTTAACTTTAGTTATTTATATCTATGCATCCATCTTAACTATTAAGCATAAGATTTCTACGTCTGACCCACTAAGGCTCCATAACTTCTCGATGTAGAACATTGATATTTTCACCGAAAACTTTCCTAAACAAGAATGCAACCAGTTACAATTATCTGTGTCCTTTCGCAGAAAATTTAAGCTAATTTCTATTTGATAAGAGTGACCTTCACCATTTCAAACAAAATTTAAAGAATACAAAATAAAGAATACTCAGTTTCTAAAGAATATATATAGGGAATCTACAGAGAAATCCTATTTATCATCTTAGTGTTTGGCCACGACAAATTTCATTAAATATTTCGGAGCCCTTTGGTTACTATAAAAATTTCCAAGTTTCGTTTTTTTTTTCTTTTCTAAAAATGCTCATTTTACATAAGTTCAAATTATATTAAGAAGATTCAGAGACAGTTCTAGACCCAGTGAAGCGGGTACTTTTAACTAGTAAACTACTGTCAAATAACTAATCGAAAAATATCAACATAATGTTTTAATATAAACAAACATTACTGAAAAGGATAACAAAAATATTCGTAAAACCCAAGCTTCCTTTTGGTTGTTTTCAGTTCAAGTAATGTACGTATGTAAGGAATTGACATTGGAAGGGTTCATTTTTTTATACAGCTAACACCCCAATGTTGTTTCCCTACTATCTTACATTAGTAACAGAAAAAACAACTAAAGTGAATCGGATTTTTTTTCTTGGGGGACGGGAGGGGGGGGGGTATGGAAAAAGTTTACCGTTTAACATTTAATAGCACAAAAATTCTTTATTTTTTGTTTTTATTTATTTAGGAGCACCAAAATCCTTTGACGTAGATGCACGAACCAATTATATCAAAACAAATAAAAATGATGTCAAAATGTGTGGATGATTTCAAACTGCCCTGAATTCATTTCTTATATATTTATTGTAAGTAACACGATGTGTAAATCACTTTAACAAACTGTCGGTAAGTACAGGAAATCGTAAACATTTAACTGTGCATGTATAAAATCAATAGAAAAAGGTATTTAGATCTTAGATTACAGCTAGACTGATTGTGTATAAATATGCATTTAAACAATACATGGGGGAAATTATGGTAGCAAGATATGTAGGGGAGGGTGGGGGCTATTGGGACAAATTTTTTTCAACCTCTGTATTTCAGCAAAAATAAAAGAATTTTAATTTCTTCTTTTACAGGCTCATAAACTGAACATTCATTTACTTAAAAAGTCATTCGACAAATGTTAAAACATTACCATATTTTGGTTGCTGAGCATTTTAAGCAAACATGTAAATGTCCCATTAGCCCCCATATGTGGGGGCTAATGGGACAGGGTGCAGGGCTAATGGGACATGCTAAATAACGCTTTAATAAAATATTTAAAAAATGGAAAATGAATCAGAAAATTAAAAATTAAAGCATATACCATTCAAATAATGTATACATAACAATATTTAATTTTTTTAAAAAAATTATTTCCCATTGAGAGATGAAATATCAAAGTTAAAACTCAAAATCGAAGATGCTTCCATAATTTTAGTTGAATCACTGGAAAGGATAGTTTTATAACTGAATCTTTAGTTTTATAGCAAAATCTTCCAAAATTTATCCCAAACTTGTCCTCTTTTTCACAGTACAAGGATTTAAAAGACCATCTTTGTCTTCAAATAGCTTACCATCGTTTGACTTTTTCAGATCATTCTAAAGAACATTTTTATTTCATCGCCTTCTTTTTCAGAAATCAATCCAACGAATAAAAAATAGCTTGCTTCCCAGCAAAATTTACCAACAACAATTTATTTATCTTCACCAAGCTTTTTTCAGATGTAATTAATGAAATTGCAGGTGGAAATATGTCACCAAATAAGATACTTGAATTTTCACTTATTGTACGATGAGAAAAGTTCAAAATGTTTAAAAATTAAGTTTGTAAAAAGTTTTTGGCAACTTGACTGAATAAGATATTAGAGATTCATATAGATTCTTTGAGAGAAACATACAAAGCTAAGTTTATTCGTGTCCCATTAGACCCCACTGTTTCTGTCCCATTAGACCCCACAGTGTTGTTTTTTATAAATGACCCAACACAGAAGCACTAGTACATCACCACAGTATTTGACCTATACTATCTTAATCTAAGATATTTCATCTATCTATAACTGTAGTTTAATTCATGGAAAGTTTTTATTCAATAATTCAAAAGTGAAAAACAAGGTACACTTTTAATAAACGTTCAATTCTCAAAAACAACAATTCTTCTCTCCACTTCAGCACATGCGTTTAATGGTTGATTTTTGGCTGTTAAAATGTGAAGTCTAACTGTTACAATGCTGTAGTGTAGAAAAATTTGTAAAAAAGTATATTCTCCCCAGCTTTAGGGCCCTTGTCCCATTAGCCCTGCGTCCCAATAGCCCCCACTCTCCCCTATAGCTCAATAATACATTAAAATTAACGAGAAAATAAAATAATTTGAAACTAAAGTTATTATTGTTCTAAACAAGACGGAAGGTTAATACACATTATCAGCGGTTATTTTTATAAGCTAATAATCTTGTTATTATAAATTGTTCATGTTAATAGAGACATTGGCAAATGTCGTTGCTTACAGTATTCCTGGCTTTAGTTGCTTATAAACATTATTTTACAAAATCTTAGGAATGTTAGTGATGTTCTTTAAAATCTTGAGTTTATTTGTTATAAATATGTTTTATTTTTTAATCCTTTTGTGTGTTGCCTTAGTTTTAGTGCAAAGTGGACTGTATAAATAACACTAAAGTATTTCGTTACGAACTTATTTTTGTTGTGTCCTTTCAAATCCATTCCAAATAATGTGTCCTCAGATTTTGAATTAAGGTATAGGGCGATTATAAAGTGTAGTAAAATATTTAAGTTGAAGATATGTCATTTTACAACTTGCAGATTGCTTTAAAAGCACAATTTATTAAAATTGTATCGTTAAGATATTGGATGCAAATACTTTTTGTTTTGCTTATTTTTTTTCCGATGATTTTTTCTATTTAAAAACTACCAACAGTTCTGAGGCCACGGACAGAAGAAAAAAACATTTAAAATAACATTTACAATCCCATACAAATACGAAAACCAACAAATGCCCCCCTATTCCGTATTTACCTGCAAAAGTTTGTTGAACTAAATGAGCGCCCGAAACATCTGCGCCAAACTTCCCTCAAAAAGCCAAACTTAAGCAGATGTTTGGGGGGCGCAAAACTCAAAACAGGACTCGCCTCTGCCGGCTTCCTCACATTCTTTCTCTCTCTTGCAGCCAATGATAGAAGAGCATCCACCCCCATCCCCTTACTCAAGAAAGTGAACGGATGGAGTGTTTGGTGGGAACTGTTACTTTTTGTTTTGCTTATTTCCCCCGATAATTTGTTTTTGCATCAGGCTTGCTTTATTGGCGTATAAGCCTTTGCAGACTCGGCATATAACCAGAAATAAGAGCCCTTTTTTGAAGTATCATCTAGGCGACTGTCGCTACCCATTTAGACGCTCAGATGTGGATGTAAAAGCATGCTAGATTTAATTTTGCCGCCTATAGAACTCAGCGAAATGGGTATACTCAAGATATATTTTACATGCCACATAATCATATGACACGCGTGAATACGATTTTCCCATTCAGAAAATCTGACGACCCAGCCGGGGGTCGAACTTGGGCCTATGAGGCGGACATGTAATATATTTAGGGCTGCCAACTGTGGCTCTAGTGCGATGTTAATTCAACCTAACCTATCTACTCTCCGAGCTTAACTCGGTAATAATCATATTCCGGTTTCTGTCCGGGAGCCAATGAAAAGTTTAATGTTTCTCCATTCGAAAATCCGACAAATGGTATATACGACATGAAAGTTCAAGAAGTAGTTAAAAACACAGTATTGCCGGGTTGTATATGAAAAGTTGGAAGTTCTGTATATTTTAAATCAGGCATTCTAACACTAAAATTTCAGCTGTAAATTTTCTTGAAAGAAATTAAATACCATGAAAACTATCGGCAAGTTTAAAAACAAATTGGCAATTTCAATTAATATTTCGGGCAAATTTGTTGACATATTTTCATTTTTGATATTTAGTACAAACACCAGAAAATCGCAAATTAAATGACTGAATGAATTTGAAGACAGAACATATTTTCTTAACCAACCTCAATTCAATTTTGCAGAAATTTTTTGAAGTCGTTATTTACACTCTTAAAACAAAAGAGTGAAATCCACTCCAGTTGGAGAAGTGCATTTTCGACACTGGAAAGGAGTGAATATCAACTCAGACTGAGTTAAAATCACTCATTTGGAGTCATCCTGTTGGAGGTTTAACACACAAAGGATCCACTCCTTTCGGAGAAGTGCATTTTCAAGACTGGAAGAGTGAAAATTACTCAGATTGAGTTACATTCACTAGTTTGTTTTAAGAGTGTACATTGTTTTCATTAATCTTAACGCCAGACGAAGAAAATTATCACAATCTTAATATTCTGTACACACTGAAAATAACAGGCGCAAACGCTAAGATCCTAAAGGGTTAAATTGCTATCTAGGAAACAGAAGGTTCTTTTAGTTACAAAGTACAAATATAAAGTAACTAAGGAGAGTTATTTTATCTAGCATTTAATTTCATTTTTTATTAACATTTATTTTCCAAATAATCTTATTGAAAATTAAATTTGGAAATTGTTCGATATGAAACCACTTATAATTTTCGAGAAATCTTTTGGCATAGATAGGCAAGTTAATAAAATGAATAAAATTCGAAAACAATTTCTTAAATGTGAAGTTGTATTAATAAAACGTTCATTTACTATCTGTACTCATATTTTTTAAAAAATCAATTGATACTTTGTAAACATTTACATTTGTCTATAGAAGAAACAATTGTATACCGTACAAATTATGGCTCAAGATTTAAAGCTTACAAAACCATCAAAAATCAAGATTCTAAAAATCTCAATGATAATTTATAATTGGTTATGTTCTGTATCGCCGCAATTTATTAAAATGTCAAAAGTTTATGCAATGAAAAACTGCGAAGTTTTTTTAATAAACTTAAAATTGTTTTTAATAAATATCGAGCATTTTTACAAAAATGTAAACGCATTAAACTGTTTAACATAAATTAAAGTGAATTTTTTTATATTAAAGCAAGCAGTTATTATTAGAAATGTATTGTTAATCAATATTTTTAAATAACAAATTAAATCATTTATAAACCTCAAAGTCAGATTGAAGTTATGGTTGAAGATAGATCATCGCATTTTTTTATAAAATATTTTCATCAAACCATCTGCAGTTTTACATTATTGTATTCGATAAAAATCGACAAAATAAAACATCGCAGAAAACAAACTTATAAACCACAAAACCTCACAAAACTAACCCTTTGAGACATCATAAGTAAATTAACAACTATGTAAACTTGTTTTCTCTGAATGAGATTTAAATTTTTAGGTGAAAATTGAACTATAATGAAATAGCCATTTATAATCATCTACTACAAGTCTTATATTTTAAAATTAAAAAATATCATTTTTTTAAAGAATTCTATAGTTGCTCGAAAACCTTTACAGTCAAATGAATTATAAAACCCCAAAGGCTTAAAAAAAATTCACGAAACTATCCACCTAAAAATGAGCATGCTTTAAATAGAACATTAAATCTCAAGTCAATCACTGAATTACATTTTATAAAACACATTTCAAATTTAATTACCACATCAATTCCCCCAAATACTTCAAATTCATATTCCCTACCATAAGAAACAGCATGGATAAAAGAACAAGTCTATTCATCCTGAACATCTTTCCATTCGTCGAAAGAATCCGCACAATCGCAGCGCGCGTAGGAGAGCACAAGAGCCTACAAATCGGGATGTTTGGGATGAATTTGCACGTGGGAATGCAGCTGCCCAAGATGGTGTGAGGAATTGGTTTCGATTGTTGGATTGCAATTGTTATAGATTTGTCGATTGAGTTTGATTGTAAATAAGGATGTGTGATTGTTGCAAAAGTTTGAAGGAAAAATTGTTGAGTAGTTGATTTTAAAGTTTCGTACCAATTGTGAATATTCCGAGTGAAAGCATATAGAAAATAGTTGTATCTTATTTGCATGGAGCTGATTGATGTTATTTTATCATTCGCGGTTAAAACTTATTTTCAAGAACTTTTACGAGAATTATAACCATTAAGGACTACAGCTGAACATATACATCATTTCAGAACCTACGGATTGCTTTAAAAGCCCCATTTGATAAAAAAAAGAATTCAGTAAAATATTGGATTGTTTCTGAAAAACTAAGGATTTAAAATTAGGCTTCCAATTTATAAATAAATATTAAAAATCATTAGTGGAACCTACTAAAATACAATAATTTCATTGAGCATAAAATAAAAATAAAGCTCTGTCATGATACTTGAATAAAAAAAAAAGAAATGGTAAAAGTAATCTAAAAATTATGTTTAATTTGAAAATGAACAGCATGAAATTGTACTAATAATAAATAAAAATTAAAGCAATTAACAAAAAATTTAACCAGTTTAAAAAAACAAATGTAATAAACATTTCAAACGTATAAACAAAAAGCAAAAATATTTTTTTTAGACGTTTGAAAACAACGAAAACAGAACAGATACAGAACTTGAAAACCATATCAACAATCAACTACAAATATCCCATGCTTTCAAATCAACAGCACCCCCTCCCCGATCATTTTATTCATTTCCATTTATTGCGAAGCGAGCGTGAACTGAAAATCCTCCTCACCCAAAACACCTGTTAGCGCAGAAATTAGCGAAGCAGCCCCCAACTCGGGTGGGAAAAAAACCCGGGCCGAAGAAAACTTGTCACTGAGCCGCTGGCTGCTCACAACCCCGCCTTACGCGCCACTCTATTGGTCGAGGGGCCGCGTCACGTGCTCAATTTAACTCCCATATTTCTGTCAACCTCGGTCGGGATGATTTACCGACCGTTTATTTTCTGATTTATCTCCGCGAGAGACAGCTCACTCGGAAAAGCGCCGGACTCAGGCCGGACTTTGTTTATATAAAGGGTTGAATTACAAAAAAACGATGAACTCGAACGTCGTGTACGCCTCCGTCTGCCGGAACGGGGGAGACGCGACCGCGTATCCGGCAACTCAGGCCCCGCAACCGCAGCAGATCTACAACGGCGGGGCGACCACGGCCACGGCGTCAGACCCCATACCGCCTTATTACCACCACCAACAAACCACCCCGGACCGCCTGATGCAGCCAGCCGGACCGTCCTATCTCCCCACCACCCTGATGACCGCTTACACCAGCGCGCCGGACCTCAGAACACCCCCTTTACACCCGGACACCAATGGACATCAGACACCTCACCAGATCATCAGCGAGAGCAACGGCTTGAGCTACACCAACCTAGACCAGTCCCACTTCCATCAGCAGCAACACAACCAGCACCGTATGGCGCACCCGACGTACCACCACCATCACCACTCGCCGTACAGTGCCGTGGCAGACGTACCACCGAGGAATCTAGCGTATGTCCATCCGTACAGAAACGTGGACTATAGCTATGAAATCGGGGCCCACCAGACCCCAGACCATCCCCAAGGGGTCCCTATAGGACCCGAAGGGGCCAGAGTCGTCACCGGATTCGGGGTGGCCCCTTCATCCTATCCGTACCTGGATTCACTAAACTTGTCCAGAAGAAATGGGTACGGAGGATATGAATCTTACGACCCTGCATTGAGGGAAAGTTGTCAAATGAACGGCGGGTACCAGTACAATTCCCAGGTACACAGGACCCGAATGACAACAACACAGCCAGCTCCATCACCCATTTTTAAATGGATGCAGGTCAAGCGATCAGTTCCCAAACCGAGTAAGTACTTTTGATCCTTATTTGAATATTTATTTAGAGTTTTTATTAGAGTTTAGTTATCTTAGCACTGCATCCTCGTGTATTTATGGTGACAAGATTCAACTAAACTCATGTTTTATATTAAATCTATTAATTTAATAATAGTTTAGGGCTAATAGTTTATGTAAACATTTTTTTAAAAAAATGCAATCGAGTTCAGTTTGAGTGGGGAGTTACTTCATCCTCCAAGACTGAGATCCTATAATGTTTCGATACTAAAATATATTCAAAATTTAGTAAAACTCAATAAAAGTCTAAGCATTTATACATTGTGTCAATAAAGGAATAAATTAGAATATTTAGCCAATGAATACGTAAAAGAACTTTGTACATTAAAATACTTGTTTATATGAAGTTTTAAAGTTTACAAAAGTGTGTTAGCTTGTTGCATTTTGTTATAAGCTTAGTGTTTATCTAAAGTTGAGAAGTTTGCTTAGAAAGGCTTTGCTTCTTGGGTGGCACTGAAATCTCCAAGGTACATTCTGTTTATGACAGTAAAGCTTTTATGAATATCGAACATAGTGGCCAAACACGTGCGTTTCTTTAGAGTTCAACAGTTTTATACCTTACTATTTGATTGATTTTTCCGCTAGTCTGCTACTAAAACTGAACGAAATTTAACATCTTTACCCCCCCCCCCCTAATAATAATAAACACAGGATATTCCAGTTCCTTAAAGTTTGTATGTAATTTTGGAAGGAAATTTACATTTACATCAACATATTTTGTTTCAAACCATGCCTAACCATTACAAAAAAAACATTGCTTATTACATTGATTTGTGTTTTCATTGACATTAAAAAAGTGCAGATCAAATGTTTATTTGACATTTTATTTAGTTTTCATTTCAGTGAAAACAAAATATGTTAAAAATGCACAATTTTTATGTCGTAAAACAATTCTTACTGCAATCACCTACCATTTTTGCTATTAATATTGAAAATGTACTGCAAATATTAAAAAAAAACTGTCCATTTCTGCCAAAATTCTATGCGCGTAAACGAAATGTTTTCGAAATGTGCAAAATACAAATAACATCCTGTTAAGCGAAATTATAAATTACTCCAATAATAATTAGAACCTACAGAAAACTTCCCATTTTAAGCAAGGTCTTACTAGTTGATAAATTACAAAAATATAAACAAACACTGTCTGTTCGGAAGTTAATAGAATTGCCATTGTTGCAAATGAAATTAACGAAAAATCTGCTGAAGTTATTCTAAACATAATTTTACTTAACCACCTGTAGAAACTCCCAATAGAACTTTACAAACTTGTAAAATGCGTTACTTGAAGGCCAAACTGTATTGTAAATAAACTTACCAACATGTGTTGCTTTTGAGTAAAACCTTTTTCCCAATCGCATATGTTTTTATCTAAGTATTTACATGATTATAAAAATATATAAACAAATTACAGAAACTATTTTGAGACTTTTGATGCTTCACACAAACGGATTTATTACTACCGAAAATATTTTTTACTCAAAAATATAATATTTCTCATTTTATATGTTGTGTTCATTAAACGGGGGGAATTTCATTTATCGACTATATTTTAAGTGAAATATTCAACAATATGCAGTATAAAATACGTATTTTCATAAAATATCCTACTAAATAATTGTAGTTTAGAGTATTACCTATTAAGCCCTGGTGTAGCTCTAGTGCAGCGTTATTCAACCCAAAAACTCGCCTATTTTATTAAATTAAAAATATTCGTGCTACTGAAATGTTAAAATTCATATTTATTCATGAGTACGTTTCAAGTGGATGTGTTTACATTATTCGAAAACTTGAGTCGATTATTATTTTAAAGACATTAATCCACACTTTGCATAAGGAATAGCTTAAAATTTATAGGCTTATTAAACTTAATATTTATTATGTTATCTTACTAAGTAATGCACTATAGACATTAGAATATAGTAAATAAAGGTTTTTACCTTCCACAAAGGTTTGCTATTGTTTCATTAAAAATAAATATTTAATGAATATTAATATTTTTTTTGTCAAATATTAAATGCATTGATAATTAATTCGCGTGTATGAATGTCTAATTGGAAAACTCACATTCCCCAATGGATAACTAAGATGTAGTGTCCGTCTCGTTCACATTGGCGACTTAATCCATTTTAATTTATAATCATCAAGTCGACAATGAACGGACCTGGCGCTATCTTTGTTTATGCTTTGGAGAATACGAGTTTTGCTGCTAGAACCTTCCTATATATTGTTTGTAAATTTTGTTTAGCAAGGTAAACAATTAAACATATATAAAATAGATTAGTTTACTCAGAATTAAAAGGTACAAAAATAATTAAAAATTTTGGGTACCTATAAGATTCCTTAAATTTCACATTTTAAATCAAATACACATAAATTTTATCAAAAAAATAATAAAAATTCTAATATGTTAATCTCCTTTCTGTTTGAATATTAGAATTTGTCTAATGTTTTCGTGTTGTTCATTTGTGGCAGCAAGTTCATGCAAGTTCAGCAAACATGTTCATTTGCGGCATTGAATACAAAATATTAAGTGAATACGAAGTTTTAAAAAATATCCAATCATTTACTTTATTCAGATGGTAATGTGTTTTTATTAATAATTTTAAACACTGTTTTACGAAGAGTTTAAAAATGTATACAAGAAAAAACTATTTTCAAACTTAAAATCAATTTACACATTATTTGTAATACGATTTAAAGTTCATCGAAGTTACATAATTGCATATATTTAACTTCAATAAACTTTATATCTTCAAAGACTTTTATGATTATATGTTCATAATTTAGTTTTAACTGTAGCAACGTTTAAAATATTTTCATTTATTAAAAATATATTTTCAAAAAGAATGTTATCGTGTAACATTGTAAATATCTCTACATGATGAAAAAACTTTATAAAATGTTTTGAGTCTTTAAAACATTAAATTTAAACATAAATAAGTACTAAACTTTAATTATACAAATGAATCGCATAAAGAATAAACTTGTTTTAGATACCATGAATTGATTATAAAAATGCTTCGTAATTAATTTAACTTTTTTATTATTTGCTTATTTTTAATTATGACTAACACGTTCATGAAACATTAATAGGTGTTGCTCTACATCATTTTCAGTCACAAGGTATTTATAATAGCTCTGCATTCTCCGAAAGAAGTTTTAACTTTAAATTTTATCTATTGCATATTTTTTAAAAATCAATAAAACTATCGTGTACAAAAAACTTTAAAATGAACTCAAAAACACTTTTGAAGAATTCCCTTGAATTGAGTAATATATTTTTAATTTATAGATAAAGATGTATTTTAAATATATTGATAAATGTACAATATATCTTTATCAATAAAGATATATATTTATTAGGGGATAAAGATCAGAAGATATAAGCGATAATATAGGGAGATTATAAAGTGATAAAGATCTGTTTTAAAAGCACACTAAAGATGTTACAAATTCATGGAATAAGACTGTGTGATAAATTTAAACAAATAAGAACATTATTTTCCACGCATATCTCTTCAATTACAATGGATCTCTATTATTTTCTTTGATATATGCTTAAAGCTTTCGTTGCTTAAGTTTGCATAACTTAAGATTGTTGTGGCCTATTTTTTGCTACACAAGACATTAATACGATTTAGACATTTAGATTTCAATCAAATAGACCACCAAACGAGTACATTAAATTCAGATTAACTCAAACAGTCCATACTTCGCATTTCAAATACCTGAACTTTTTTTGCTAACAACAGGTGTGTGTTAACATTTATCAACGTCAGTTTTGAAATTTCCCCCTCGCCTCTCCCCTAAGTTAATCTAAAGTTTTCTGACCCCGTCTTTAAATGGCTATGATATGAACTCCTTCCTCGAAATAGCAACAGTCCCAACAGTCTAAAAAAATAATCTTCCGAGAAAGAATCGAAGACGCCAGAAGTGCTTTTTCCTGGCTAGCTTCGAAGAACTACATGGGGGGGCTCCAGGCTTAATTGACATTACTTCTTTTTCATTAAGCTTGATGTATATTGCTTTTAATCTTGTTATTAGACTTTGGGTTGGAAATGATATACATTTAAAGTAAAATGTATCTCATTCATGGAGTTGTTTGGATTATCTTTGTATGTTGTTGTAGTTTTGTTTTTACTTATATCATTCAAGTTTTTTCGACACACTATGAGTCAAAGCAAGTGTTAAATAGGATCAAATTAAAATCAATAGATTTTTTTTAATAAAAACGCAAAACTGCCTTATTTAATTTTTTAAAAAATTAAGTACATAAATATGCCAAAAAATTTGTTGAATTAATAAGGTATTGGTATTTTATTTAATTGGTAATTCAAACATTTGAAAACCAATGTTCGATAAAAATAAACTTTTACAAAAGATGTAAATTGAAAGTATCATGTTAATATTATTGAAAACTCCCTTGGATTACTTCCAGTAAATACATAGAAATAAAGACTTGAATGCCAAAAAATTTCCTGATATTTTGTTGATTTTTTTTATCATTCTTAATAAATTTTAGTCCATGGTTCTAAAGTCACGTTTTTAAAAAAAACAATCATTCGCGTGTTCAAAAAAATTTTAGTTAATTTTCTCCAAGATATTTCAAGATTAAACTTTGATACATTGTACAATTAGGAAAGGATATTTTTGCCGTTAAATCAGTTTCCAATTGTAAATATAATCAATATAATATATAAGCTCTTTTTAGTTGAATATAAAGCAATTTAAAAGCAAAAAAAGGAGATTTAAAAGCAAAAAAAAGGGAAATTTGAAAGCTAAAAAATTGAAATTTTAAAAGGGTTTAGCAAAAGTATTAAAATAACTAGTACCTGTCAAAATTGTAATAAGGTTACTGAAGAGTTTAAATTTCTGTGTTTTAAAATTTTGCCATATCTTCGTTGTAATTTTTGTTATATCTTTAAAAAAAAGTTTGCTTTTAGCAGCTTAATTAAAAAAAAAACTAAAACCTAAATTTACAATTAAGTGTGCTTGACATCCTAGAAGTTATTCCCTGCAGATTCGTCATCCTGGGAGATTTTCTAAATTTAATTCAGCGAAATAAAATTAATTTTCCCCAATAATATCATAAACTAATTATGTACATAAACTAAAGGTAAACAGTTTACTTCAAAAAATAAATAGTTTATTTAACCACGTTATATGCTTTGACAAGCATGCATATTGCCAAAAATAAGATAGGAAAATAGTTGATAAATGCACTAATAACTAATTAAAAAATACAGATAAACTTTATATACTATAATTTTGATTACCAAAACTTTCAAATTAAAGAATAACATAAGTTAAAAAAGGAGTTTTGTATTTAAATAACTATTCACTAATTAGTACTCCAATTACCATACGCAAATAAAAAAAATAACTTTAATATCTTTGATATGGTAGTCATTTTAAGACATTTTCGTGTAAAAACATTCATATCGACAATGACAATCTATCGGCCCATTCATTAATAGAGGATATCAAGCCAATAAGTTTTTCAGAAGTTTCGAAAACGAATACATTTCAAAAACGTCTGTTCGAATGAATATTCCATTCACCTTAATTAGGTAATTTTTTTCACCAAGACGCCTTTTAATTTGAATAATTACGATCGATTTTGCAATTAAGGGTCGGGTGACTTCTGAGTGGGGGAATCTGCGAATCAAGAAAACAAAAAGGGAATCTTTGAATTGTCATGCATACATAATGGCGATAAAAAATCTTTTTTCTAGAAGAGCTGGGCTTTCTTTTTAAGTATTGTGTTTTCTGCCCGCTAAATTTGAACAGTTTTCGCGGGTAAAATGTTGATTGATTGTCCCGTGGATCTACCCGGGAACAAGCGACGCTTGGTTGAAAGTCCGCGGGGAGTTGCTTTCACTAAACCCGTGTCGGAAAGAGTTAACGCTCACAATTACTTTTAGCGGTGCTGCAGCGGAAGAATTAGATGTTAGATGAATTGAGTTAGCTCACATGATTTATATAAGGACCGGAATCGCTCCTACTAAAGTTGGGTTCACCTTAAAATGCATTTTATATTTCTTGAAATTTATAATTTCAAGTTCTTAATTAGCGCTCACAATTACTTTTAGCGGTGCTGCAGCGGAGGAATTAGATGTTAGATGAATTGAGTTAGCTCACATGATTTATAAAAGTACGAAATTGGTCCTACAATTACTCCCCCAAAATTGCATTTTATAATTCTCGTTTGTATTTTGAAGTTTACGATTTCACGTTCTTTAAAGAGTTAACGGTCACAATTACTTTTAGCGGTGCTGCAGCGGAAGAATTAGATGTTGGATGAATTGAGTTAGCTCACATGATTTATAAAAAGGACCGTAAACTCTCCTACTAAAGTTGGAATCACCTTAAAATGCATTTTATAATTCTTGAAATTTATGATTTCAAGTTCTTAGTTAGCTCACAATTACTTTTAGCGTTGCTGCAGCGGAGGAAGTAGATGTTAGATGAATCGAGTTCGCTCACATGATTTATAAAAGGACGGAATCGGTCCTATTATTAATCCCCCAAAATTGCATTTTATAATTCTCGTTTGTATTTTAAGTTTACGATTTTACGTTCTTTGAAGAGTTAACGCTCACAATTACTCTTAGCGGTGCTGTTGGGCAGGAATTAAATTTCTGTTGAATTGTGTTCGCTTTCATGGCTTATAAAATGATCGTAATCCCTTTTTAAAAAGTAAGGATTCCTTACGATTTATGTCGATAATTTAAAGTACCTTAAAGAGCTAATATATTAAAGAATTAATGTTAATATGAGTTAGATTACATGATTTATTGAAGGATCGGTATCGCTCCTACCAAAGTTAGAATTTCCTACGAATATATATTATACATTTTATATGTTCTTACAAGTTTAAGTACTTTAAAGAATTAATTAATCTATTAAAGAGTTAACGTTTACCTAATCAATTTCGTGAAGGAATAATATTACTGTTAAATTGAGTTATTTTGCGTAGATGGATTTTCAAACAAATATGGATATTCTTTTGAATATATTTTATAATTGATGCATATATGTGCAAAACTGAAAGTTAACTTTTTAGTAGTACTCTTTAAGAAAAGTTAACACATAAAAATTACTTTTAGCTATTTGATTAAAAAAATAGATTTCGGTCGTACTCAAATAGCTTATGTGATTTATTAAGATATTTGAAAAACTAGTAATGTTGGTTTCATGTAATGGAATATTTCGCGTGTTTATAAATATATGTAATTATTCGTAAGTATACAATATGGATACTAAGTGTATGCATGAAGTTTTAAAAGTTTTGACCAAATTATAAATATCAGGATAGATAAAATATTTTATAGATTTTAGTTAAAAAAAGTTCACTTATTAAATTAAAACGTTAAAAGCTGAAATTGGATAAATATTAAAAACTAGGTTAGTTTCTACCAATATTGATGAAAAAAATTTTATATATTTTATTATGCGCATATGGTGGTTGAAAACAAAATTTATTAAAACGTATTTAAAATTTTTTTAGTCACAAATATAGACTTGTAAAAAGTAATCCAGTTTATATTAACACAATATCAATAATGAATCGTCCCTAATATGGTGAATTATTGCGGATTACTTAAATCTGACCATCTGACTCATGATATTGTTGCGTTATTTTGGGGGAGATTGGTTTATTGTGCTATTGTTTACCAATATCGTTGATTGCAATAAATTTAGTTTTTTTACTTAAAATTATGAAGTTGTAACTGCAGATGTTTTTTAATTAATGTAATGATCTTTAAAATAATTTATTATTGTTTTACGATATGATAAAAAAAATTATGAATTGGTGGTATAATACGGTATTGATTATTAAACGATCAGTATTATAGTATAGTTACAAATAACTAAACTAAATTACAATTAATACAATAAATTAATATCAAGCCGAATTACTTTTCTTAGTTGTATTAAATTGGTTGTTTATTGTTTTAGTTGTTTTTTTTTGTATATTTAAATTTATAAACAATCACGTGACAAATACTGTAAAACATTTTCGAGTTCCTAAAAATTTTAATATTCAATTTTATTTCACTTTTATAGAAAAAAATTAATATATACTCGTTGATATCTAAGCTTATAAATATCTTACAAAGTTTCGAAAAATAGTTGTAAATAGAATAACATGTGTAAACTTGTAAATTTTTAGATTTTATTATTAAAGTTGTTTTTTTTTATAAAATAGAAAATAAGTACGGGCAAAACGTGATAAAACGTACAATGCCCGAAAGTCAGAAGAGTGAAAGTATGCATTTTACTCCCATAAAATTATAGTACTGTTGCGGGGGGAAATTACACACTGCTTTCTTAATATCATAGAATTCAAGAGTTTTCTTTTCAGAAAAGATTTTTGTTGGAATCTAACATTTGCATCATGGTTAGGTTGAAATTCTTTTATGATATTTAAGGTAGGCGAATACCCAAAATTCAAAAATTTTTACTATTGGCTTAATCTTTTCCAAATTTGGCATAGTGATTTCCAATATAATAAACAATGCTTTTTGGGCATTTTTTTTATTTAGATATAATTGGTTTATTTTAAACGGTGTTTTTCAACTAAAAAAAGGGGGTTGCGCCAACACTCCTAGCATAAAAAGTTTTACATTGATTTACCTGAAATTTTTTACAGATGCTATTTCAATATATATCTGTGCCATGAACCTCTAGCATCTCATGTAAATATAGAAGTTCTTTTTAAAAAAGATGTCCAAGTGTAAGTTAATCGAAAAAAATCCTTTTTTTGTGGTTAATTTATAACATTTTTCTTAATAACTTCTTTTCTTGCAATTTGTATGTAACTCTAGAGGGTCATTGCATGCATCAGTTCAAAACGAAGAATTTAACACATAATTAATGTTTATATGATGAAAATTCAATGTGGTAGGCTTGTTAGCGTAAACCTCTTTTTTTAGTAGAAAAACACCGTTTAAAATAAATAAATTATATTTAATTTAAAAAACATGCCTAAATAGTATTATTCATTATATTTGAAATCACTATACCAAATTTGGAAAAGATTAAAGTAATAGTAAAAATTTTAGAATTTTGTGGAATTTTGGGTATTCGCCTACCTTAAGTGTCATAATTTTCTTGTTTGTTACAAATTCCTTGCAATTATACTTAAGCGAATATAATGCTAAGAGTTGTTTAAATAAAATGGAAAATTAATAATTCTTTCAACATTTTATCAAAGTTTTATACCAAGAAGTTTTGTTTGTAACCTACACACAACGATTTTTACCGTAATTAAAGTACATTGATTTTCTAATGGTATTCCTATTTTAAAATGTTAAACAATGTGTCGCAAGTTCCGCTGTCTTAGCGACCAATTTAAATATTGTATTTGATTAATTTTAATGATTGCTCCCGAAGGTAATACAAACAATTTATTAAATGATACGAGCTTATTAAGTTTTGCTTTTAAAATGCTGATATTTTGTTTTTAATATTTTATAACAATTGATATTTGGGCCTTTAAGTATTAATATCCATAATAAATTGATTTTAAAAAAATAATAACATTCTCTGTTAATTTTAATGCAAGACTCGTAAAAGGATTAGCAAATGTATAGCTGATTTAATAACGACAATTTCTTTAATAGCATATTGTTTTTCTACACAATGTATTTTACCCATTAAAAATCCATTTGTGAATAAAATTTACACATTCTTAACCGAATAAAAAATTTTAAATTTTAACATTCGGTTTTCATGTACATAAATTTATCCGACATAAATTGTTTAGTACTGTGATCTTCATTAGTCTTATATTTAATTCATTGAGATAAAAGCTTAAAAATACGTTTGTGCTTGTGTGTACTTAAGTTTTTTTATTAATATTTTTAGTCAGAATGCTCATTAAAATGTGTAAGTGAATTGCATTATTAATTTACAATAAATATATCCGCTATTACATTTATCAGTTAAAATTTATTAAAAAATAAAAAATTATTTTTATTGAAACAATTCACATTTTTAAGATTTAAAGAAAATAAATTGTGTATGGTTTTTGTATTTGAGAAACTGTTTGACATGTACTATTTTTCTGACTGCAAGTATTTTTCAGTAAAAACTTATGGAAAGTCATAATTCAGCAATCAAAAGTGTTAATCAAAGGATAAGCTATACTTCAAATCAAATATTTTACTTGTTTATAATCCTATACTAGATATCTTTTTAAGACACCGAAGCTTTGACAAATAATCAATCAAGGATCTTTCATGGAATTAAAAGGTAAGCTTTATTTTTTTTTTAGTAAGGTCTTTATTATAATAGTGAATATACCAAATATAAACCAATTACCAGCTACCTAAGAAAAGGTAAAATGTATCCAAACCTTGAAAACCTTTGAGTTTGACTTCATTTTTGGAAAATATTAGCTTTATTTTAATTCTTTCAGTTTTTGTGCAGTTGCTTCAACGAAATTACTAGTAAAATATTTGTTTACGATTGGTATATTCAGCATAAATTTTCTAACGGTAAGTCAGTTTTGGAAAATTGAGAAATGCTGGTTTTTTGAAATTTATAAGGTATTGTTCTAAATTTAAATTCTAAGTCAACATGATACGAGTAACTTAATTTTTTTTATGGGGCACTTAAAAATAAGTAAAAATAAATATCAACTACTAACATCTTAGTCTTCAAAAATTATTACTATAGTCATTCGTTAAAATTTAGTAAAACTGATGTTTGTTTAAATAACTTTGTAGTAGACATATTAATCTTTGCTCACAATCTTACGACTTCAAAGAAAGTAAAATGATTTTACAGAGTCTTACTTAAATTTTGTATTTCCCAACACTTAAAACTTAAAATATTTTGCTACATAATAACTTGTCAGTACTTTAAATGGAAAAACAAATGTTTGAATTTAAACTTTATGACGCATTTTTATTTAATTAATCTTTAATAAAATCGCATTCATAGAACAAAGTTAAAATAGAGCCTAGAACATAAGAATTTATCTCTTTGAAATAATTTGCAATAGTTTACAATTTCATGTTCTTTGGAAAGTTTGTTTTAGGTAATCATTTAAATGTTTTAGTTTAAAATGGATATTTCTTTCAAAGTCGGACATTAGGCAATACTTTAAATTCAGTTATGAGTTCCTATTGGTTTAGTACAAAAATTAAATTTAGTAAAAGTCACCAACTACAAAAAATATTTTTGGGCAGGGAGGTATTTCGTAAATGTATGGTTAATATTAGATATTTTAAAGAAAATGTTTTTGTAGTGCAAACAACTTTTTGCCCATTTCTTTGGGTAAATGGTTGAACTAATTCCTTAAATAAATCATCAATTTTTCATATATTAATTACAATGAAACATGCCACTAAGTTTTATTAATTTAAGTTTTATGTGTATATAATGATTGTATAACATGCTATAAAATCACATATTTAAAAAAAATCTTTGAATATTTGGTGAAGTGATAATATTTTAATATTTGTGCTTTAAACTAAAATTTCAAATTGTAAATTGAAAAAGCATAACTGTTTGACGTCCAAATTAAAAACCAGATAACAAGAGGTTTTCTTTACGAGAGTCCTTTTGTGAGAAAAGTAACTGTGTCAAAAAAAAAGCATAGTACAATTCATTTCAATTTCCGAATAAAATTACTAACCCGGAATTTTTATCAGAATCCAATTCATTGAATACATTCTCGCAACATTCTTTAGATTTTTATGGTATATTTTGCTTTAAATGTCCTCGTAGAAAAAATAATCGCAGTGAACCCCGATTTTTATATATTAAATGAAAGCTAAAAGTTTGATAGACAAATGAAAGATTTTATTAAGATTAGTCTATGACGAAATCCGTCTAACATTACAATCCAATTGATCAAAAATAAAGATTCTTAGTCATTTACTGGTACAAAACTACTTATTTATTATTTACATTTATTACAAAAACCCTTATCATTTTAATCTTTCGCATACTTAAATATTTACAAAAATATTCACACTACAAATGAAATCTTTTCTAACATCATTTATATTCTTCAATTTTTGTATTAATTTTAAATACATAGATTTAAACAAATGTATGTTTTTATGCGGTATTTTAATGTTAATGTGCATGAAAGTTCACAAGTGGAATAAAAACTAAATATTCTACGGAATTAACTTATTAAATACTTTATTTGCAAGAAACCACATGATTGTGCTATAAAACAAACCTTACGACATTTTGTATTATCTTTTTAAGTTGTATAAAGTTGAAACATCAGAACATTAGTTTGTTTATTAAATACGAAAGGGAAAAAATTAACTAATTCAAATGACTAAGAATCTTTATATAAACAAAACAAAATTCCTTTTTGACAAAGGAATTATCAGAATTCTTTTAGTCAGTAAAAATATAAATAATAGTTAAAAAGCGAATTTATTATTATGCAATGAAAAATCTAAATTGTCCTCACTATTTTTAATTCGTGTGTCATTTTCGCAGGCCAAATATGCTAACTGCAACCCAAACAGAGGTTTCCTGATGCCGTGATTTTGTATTTGAGCAACGGTCAACTTAGCATTAAGTAAGACTATTCAATTTTTATTCTTGAATATAAGATATATTTGTCGGAATGAAATTTTACCGCTAACTTCACGGATTTCAAATGGTTATGCTTTTACAATTTTACTTTATGCAGTGTCAACACCATTTAGTATTTAATAATTGTAAACCTTTATTCTTTAAAAGGCCAACTTAAAAAGCACGAATTTATGCGATTTATATTTGAATTTAATAAGTAATACAAATTATTAAACAATTACGCAATACATTAAAAAAACTGAACATTTTTGTACTATAAACATTGTATATTATAATGAATAATTATATATATACTTTTGCTAAGAAAATACACAAAAATGAGTTTTTGTATTTTGGAAAGTGATGATTTCACTAATAGGATTAATTTCGCAATTTTTTTTTAATATTAATATTACAGTTCAAATTCTAAGTATTTTCGAATTGATTGACTTATTATCAGTTAATTGACTCGGGAGTAGTTACAACCAAATTGGTCTCGAATTTTAACCATAGAAATATACCGGAATAGATTTATCTTAACTGCGTTATACTATATGTTATACAGTAACATTATCGAATACTATTTATATCGCTTTTTCACTAATTTAAGTTTAATAGAATTTAATTGGCTCCTTAAAATTATCTTTGACATGAAAAAAAATAATTAACGAATCAATTTGCTGCGCTTTCAGAACAATTTTATAAGCAAAAAAATCCTCAAAAAAAAAAGCTTTGTATTTCTAGGGCTGATAAAAATAATAAGTGATAATAAATAAAATTGACTAAAACAACCGAACTTTATATCTGAACAATTTGATTTGTTTGAAACACAATAAATAGTTTGATAACTTTTGCTCATACTATTTCGTTATTATTGCTCTTAACTTCATAATAACGTTCTTGAAGAAAATGGAATTTTTTTCGAATTATTGTTTTAAAGATGTAAACTGTACGTACAGCAGCAACAAACCATTAGTCTAAACAATAGATTATGTTTATTCAAGGTATTTTAACTAAAACCAACACTCGTATGGATAAAAGAAATACAAAGTTTAAGCTACAAACATTTGTAAAACACAAAAAATTCAATTTAGTTGTATATTTCATTCTATGTAATTTAAAATACCATGCGTCATTCCTGATACATTTAGTATTCCGTCAAAAGTAACACACAATTTATCATATGTAACTAAATCCAGAAACTGCAAAAGAAACATGTATTGAACAAGGGATTCATGTCATATTCGACTTAGTGATAAATTCATTTAGATACAATGTTTATGTTGTATATCATTTTTCTGTTGCATATACGGATTTGTGAATGTTGCTCCGAAAACGAAACGATTATTTAAGGAACGTAGGAAACAGATGTTCAAGTTTCTTGTATTTGTTTTAATATAACGTATATCTTAGTCAATGTAAACGAACGTTAAATAAAATATACAATTTTTAAATACGATAGAAAACAATTTTATAACTTTTGAAATAATTCGCAATTTTTATTGCTCAATACTCTGTCATTTTTCTTAATATATTATTTTCCACTTTCATCTAAAATTTTTATTAGTTAAGTATTTAAACATGTGCATGTTATATTTTTTATGCCTATTTTATATGTTTTGTTGTATATTCTGTCGGTTTAGTTGTATTTTTACAGTTAATGTTTGCTGTCTTAGTATTCAACCAATACAAAAGCCGGAAAAATTATTTGTTACTGAATCGTTCTTTTAATAACAGTAAATTGAACTTAGATATTTGTTGTTTAGTTGTATATTAGCAAAATAAGGTAATCAATAGTTCATTTGACTTAATAATTAAAAATATATAATTTAATAATTTAATTAATTGAATAAATTTTGAAATTTAATTTATTTTAACTAAGTTATTACTGCTAAAAAATCTCGCTGCAATTTAATTTCTGTAAAAAGTAATCACACATTGTCAGTTTAAGGTAAAAAGGATCAAATCGTTTTTTAAAAGTCGTTCCATTATTTTGATAATTCGAGGCATTTTTATATTTTTTATAACTATTTTTGAAAACATTTACAGAATTAAAACATATCTTGAACTACCCAATGCATAATTAAATACAAAACTTGAGATATGCCCTTTTAACTCTACTCTTCTCACTAATGCTTGTCTTAAGAATAATTTTATCGCTTATTTGAAAGTGTATTATTAAATCCACCCTCTGTTATTTTTATAACTGTGTAATGGTACTCAAAAAGAATTGACGCGCTTTTTTCCTTACAAATTATACGGGGGAGTGGGCGGGTAGACTTAACAGTTAAGTCTTTCTCTGCAGCTTTTATTTTTCTACTCTTTTTAAAAGTTACAAAAGAGTTCCATTCTTTTTACTCTTACAAAAAAGGTTAATGTAAAAAGAGAATAATTTTTTTAACAAAACGCTTGCTTTTAGTTTTTGTATGTCATTAACCCAAATAAAACAATATTGTTTTATTAACGGGTAAAATCCGATTGTTAATGTCTCTCGAAAGTTTCTTATGTACAATATGTCAGATTTAAAAATGGAGAGTTATTTTCGTTTATTGATTTGAAGCTTTATTTTACAAATTTGGAATAATTTCCAATGGAAATTTATTTTACATAAATTTTAATGTGGAAAATTATGTATTCATCCAATTATAACCAAATTATTTTTGTTTTGATATTTAATGCAAAAACTAAGACACCGATTGTAAGTTTTTAAAGAGTTTTTGTTGTTTCCAAAACAGCGCATTTAATATTAAATTAAACTAATATTAATTTTTTTGCGAAATCGAAAGAAATTAAACTACAAAGTGCAAGTTGAATTACAGACAAGGGCCTTTAGTCTGAAAGTTTTGCAAATTTGAATAAAATATATATAAAGCAAAAGAGCCCCTAAAATGTCACATATTTCAAATGCTTAAGTGCGGTATTCATTTTTTAGGGAGGGG
This sequence comes from Hylyphantes graminicola, assembly GCA_023701765.1. Taxonomy (NCBI): domain Eukaryota; kingdom Metazoa; phylum Arthropoda; class Arachnida; order Araneae; family Linyphiidae; genus Hylyphantes; species Hylyphantes graminicola. The sequence goes on from CM043122.1 coordinate 12,945,806, forward strand.
GGTAGGCTGTTTGAAATGTGAATTCATTGTGCTAATAATCTTAAAGCTGATTGCGCTTATACCCAAGAAACCGGAATATTAAACTGAATACTGCAAGGTAAAATGACTTACAAGTAAAAGATTCAAAAAAGATTTAAGAAAAAGATTTATCATGTTTTAATCTATTGTGAGGGTTTTTTTTACAAGTTCATAATATTTTGTTCTTAGTTCATTAAACTCTAAATTTCTTAAATATTTAAGTAACATCTAAAAACAGTATCATTTCAACCCAGAATTCGTACAAATTTCCATTTTTCACAAATCATGCAGATATTCCGAATACCTTATAACATTAAAAAAAAATTGCCTTACACACTATTTAAATATTCTACTTTCATCAATAAGTTCGGTGGAAAACACAAACTTATGTCATCCCCTATAAAAGATTATAGATAAAAAGACAAATAGCTTGGAAGCTATGACACGAAATAAATTTTTCATAACCTTCAAGGCATTATTTGAAAAAGCAAGGTGTTGGTATTTGATAAATTCCCTACCTCTTATTATTTTTTTTTTTGCCCAAGTTCGCCTTAAATCGTTTTTATATTATCGGATTACTGCTCTGGTTTGAGACTGAAGAAATGAATATACCACCGAAACTGTTCTTTGATTGATAAAGGCACCTTGTGCTTTTTGATGTTGTCTTGTTAGTGAGTAATGTTGTTAATGGGTGTTTATTTTTATTTTGGAGGGTTTTTTTAAACTTTCATTTCGTAAGAAATTTCTGTAAAAATAAATGTACTTGTTGTAAACTAGTTGTTTTTCACTCGAAGGGAGGGTGCTTTAATTTAAAGGGTAATTCCATATGTGACGGAATGACATCTTGAATTGTAGACTGGAAGTAAAACAAATACCACAAAGCTATTTTCAAAGGAAAATTTGTTTCTTAGCTTTATATAACTGCTAATGTTGATATTGAATGCATATTCATAAAGTTCCTTTCAAAAAAAATCATTAGAAAAAAAGTATTTCATTTTTGATTAACTTCTTTTTGTGTGACGGAATGACATTTATGCAACCACGACTGCATCCTGGTACTTAAAAATGAAAATTTCTGTGAATTAATAATACATTTAGATTTTAAACTAACGCACATCTTAAATATGGTATATAAGCTATGTAAAATTGTAATTTAGAGCAACCTGCCTGTAACATAGTTTAAGTTATTAACTGTCATTTGACGTGACGGAATGACTAAAAGTTTCATAAATTTTATATTAAATTAAAAATGTTTAAATTGTTAAATTTAATATTTTTTTATTATCTAGAATACTCATAAGATATTAAATATTGCATTTATTCACGTGTGAAAGGTTTTTCAAACACGGATCGAGGTCGATTTCTAACTAGTTAAAATGCGGCTGAATTTGCCGAGAAAACAAATCTTTTTTTGCCCACAAGGTATCATTCTTCTTTTTCGGGAAATGTGAATACACGTTACTTATCGCCCTGCTTTCGTAAACCAAAATTGAAAGCTTGGAATATATTTTTAAACCTAATTAGTAAATATTAAAAAAAATACATTTCAAAAAGTTGACAGATTTATTGAATTGCCCTATAGATACATGAATTTCCGAAAAAGAAAATAACTATTTGAATGTAAACATATAAAAAGGAGCTTTTATGGACTACCATTTTTACCTTTTGTTCAAAAACTTGTTGAAATGATAGTATTGAAAATCCCTACGTTTGTGTGCGGCAGAATCCTTGGAAGCTATTTTTATTCAATATGAAGCATTGTTTTCCTCTTCAACTTATTAAAAACGTTCCAATTAACTTAGGCATGAAAGATCAAAACTTGTTGGACTTCCAATACCTAAAAATGCCCATAAGATGAACATTAAATAACATGGAACAAAAAGGTAACAAATTGTGAAACTTTTCAAAAAATGTTAATTTCTAAAAATTTAATTTACTCATTTTAAGTACAGGTATTAAGAGTTAACTTTTTTTTCATAAAAATACTGACAGTTTGTTTTAGTTTACCTTTAACAATAATTTCTGATAATTCGGAAGAAATTTGTTTCTTATAAATTATCTGATTAACGATTATACTGGTATTAGCTATTCATAACAATTTACCATTCACTTAAAATCAGTCTAACTTTTTAACATTTAAAATTAAAACTTTCTAAAACATTCATTGCATAAGAGTACAACCAACTCTACGTTTGCCCCTCATTTTATTCAAACACCAACCTCTTTCAACGGAACTGTTGAAACGTAACCAGGAATACACGTAACCGGAATGTCACAAATCCAAACCGTGAATTTTATTCATTGAATAGAAGCGTTAAGTTTACGTCAGTTAAAAAAAGAAATGACCTCCGGAATCTTGCAAACCGGTTCTTCAAGCCTCCCAAACGAAAGCTTAATCGAATGTCACCTAATATCAAACATACTAACACATTGGATAAATAAAAAAAAGTTTCGTAAGATGAAAGCACTACGCGTAAGTCATTCAACGCTACCAGATAAACGTGAATGTAAATGATTCGGGTAGTGGGACACTCCTTCTATGGTCGAGTAGGATAAAGGCGTTATTGGAATTTAAAGTTGACAATTCTTAGATTGAAAACAAACGTTAAAAACAGCAAAACATGATATAAACATAAAGTGAAGCGGTTGGATATGGTTTAATTTAAGATTGTTGTATGTTTTACTAAAACAATTGTTAGATTGAAAACAAACGTTAAAAAACATAACATCGTGATATGAACTTAAAAACTGAAGGGGTTGAATATGGTTTAATTTAAGGTTGTTGTATGTTTTACTAAGACAATTTTTAGATTGAAAACAAATGTTGAAAAACAACACTCCATTATATAAACATAAAGTAAAGGAGTTGAATATGGTTTAATTTAAGATTGCTGTATGTATTACTAAGACAATATTAACAATTGTTATATTGAAAACAAACGTTGAAAAACAACACACCAGTATACAAACATAAAAAAAAGTGAATGGGTTGGATATGGTTCAATTTAAGATTGTTGTATGTATTACTATTTTATGTACATTAAAAAAATAACACGTTTATTAAAATCATTTAGGATACCTTTTAAAAATTGTATAAAAGGCAGTTTAAACGTTGTAAAAAGCATTACAATGCTCCTAATGAGGTGATCAAATAAAATTGATCATTCCTATTTCATTTTTTCTCCTTAATGTATTTAAATAATTAAACTGTTAGAAATGTTTAAGTGAGAAATAAAACTTCAAATATACAAGTAATAGTCAAACAATTATATGTATTCTAACTTATATAAATATATCATAAATTATTAAACTAAATATCTCACTATAAATACACATTACGTTTTAAAAATACACTACTTCTATTGACTAATATAATGTTAATTGAACTGCCACACATTCAATGCAATTATTTTTAAACTCTTAATAAATAAAAGAATATGCCCCCTGCAACCAATCTTAATTCCCAACTTCAATTAACTCCAAGTGCTTATTTAAAAAAGAAAACACTTAAACATTTTAAAATCAATTGACTGAACTGTAAACTTCCGTCAATTAACTCCTGTTTCTCAAATTGGAAACTACTCACGGTAACCGCGCCAAAGGTGTTTTTGAGCAACTTTCAGGGGAAGGGCCTATGCATATTCATAAAGTTTTTTTAATTCGTCGCTTCTAAACGAGCAGCTACGGGCCTCGAGCAGAAAATTCCTTTATAAGGCGAAGTAGTTTTTGATAGGCTTCTTTTCGGTCTTAATTGAATATGTTGCCTTAAAAAAATTGACAGTTTTTTAATAATTTTAGGAATGTTTATTAGTTGCTGATATTTTTTTTATTAATTATATGCTATCTTAATTTTTAAAGGCTTTTTTTAAAATGATTTTTTATGAAAGGTACATGAAATAGAAGTAATTAAATTTTTTGCAGAGTTAAAAATATAGTGCGGTAGCAGATTTTTTGTTTTGAAAATATGTTAAAAAAAATGTTTTGCCACATAACACTATCTAAGTATTAGAACAGTACCCGAACTAATAAGTGTTATAATGAAATATATTACACTTAAAATTTCTGCTATTGTAAACATACTGACTTTTTATACTGTGCAAAAAAAATATTTTTATAACCAAAGTAATCAAATTATGGAGTTTGCATCATTAAGAATTTAATAAATTTAAATTATTTATATACTATATTGCTTTTATAATTTACGTATCACATTGTTGGACTGAATTGTCGTCGTACTAGAGCTACACGGGGGTCCATAGGCGACCGGGCATTAGAATTTAAAACCACAGTTAAGTGATGAGCCGGAGCCTGATAAAGTTTCGAAGTCTTAAGTATATCCTTATTTTGAAATTTACTCTGAATTTGTAAGGCTAATTAATGTTTAAATTTATCTACATTTACAAACCCGCATTTATGTTATATTTCCTGCAATACCGATTTCTCTATACATTAAGAAAAACTATAACAATTTAAATTAGATTTATATTGATATTCTAATATATAAATATTACTAAGATCAAATATATGTTTTGCTTAAACATCCAAAACAAGGTCAAAATCCAAATTTATTTTGTAGTTTGAATTGTTTTTAAAGTGTCACTAGTGAACAATTTATTTCATTCAAACCGTTCAACTCCGACACGATAGTCAGACATAAAACAAGATATTTCACAGAGAAACTGCATTTAAACATCCCACGAGCCACTTGATGAATAATTCAACAGCTTTGAAGAAAATGTCAATCCTTGCGCGAAGAGAATGAAAATTTTATGATTTCCATATGAGAGCAGTTTTTTTTTTCAGGTCGTTTAAAATTCCGTTTTTTCTATCAACCAAATTTTGATTCTATAAGTCATTTTTATACTGAAATAGATTTTATTTTATATTCTAAATTTCAACGGTTTTTTTTTATCGCACGCAAAAATGTGAATAGTTTTAGAAAACAGAAAAACAATTTAAGTGAATATGAAACTTTTCTTCATATAAAGAAACCTCAATGTAATAAAATATAAGACAGTTGATAAAATCTACTATTTAAAATTAAATTAACTATTTTGGCCATGCTTCATGACACATTGCAGGTTTTTTTTAATATGTACTATTAGTAAGGACTCGCGTAACTTGATTAAACTAACCTATTAGTATAAAATAAATGTAAAAATGTGTAAAATTTTAATTCGCATAGCATGTTTATTGAATTACTTAACTGTGAGGATTTGCATTTTAAGTTAACAGTTCTTTTGAAGTTTTTTATAATTTTCCAAAAACTTGTTAAACTATTAAATTTTATTGGTGTAAAAATTAGTTATCTTATGATATTGTACCCTTATCATTTATAGTAATAATATTATTTTAGTTTTTACATCCTTGTCAATTTTTTTTAAAATTAGCTCAGTCGTAATATTGAATTATATTTGACATTTACAAACCACAACAAAATAACACTAGCCTAAAAAACTCACAAATATTCTAATATTATAAACTCATATCCCTACCCAGAGAAAAAAAATTGCCGACATTCAAATCCTTTCCAATACCGACACGGTTGCCATTCAGTCCAAATGTGGGCAATTTTGAACCCCATGACAACTCAAAATTCATCCTATCGCCCTTGAAGCTGAATAAAAAGACCTCCGATTTAGTTACCCCTCCCAAAATCAAACGTCAAATCCCACCAGATTATATTTAACGAAAAGTTTGTATCATTTGACGTCGCACTACACTATTTAAAACTTTCGTGCTAAGTTTCACGATAAAAAAAATTGGTTACATCAGTAGCTGTAACAGCTCTGTGTGTGAAATGTTTTATAATATTTTTTGCGATGAGGTTGAACCATTTTTCAAATTTCGGAAACTAAACAAGTACACAATTTTTAACACTGTAGAATTGTCATAGGAAACTGGTCTCATAAATGTGATCCTCATTAAAATAACAAGACCATCACCTGCGCTGGCACTCAGAGTCAACACCTACACCAACTAAGGACCGCGACAAATTTAATGTGGACTGAGCCATTTATAAAGCATTATTTACTCCGATATTTTTTTTGTCCAGCATATTATGTTTTCTAGGATGGTTAAAACGAGAAATAAACATCTAATTTCTTAATCTAAAATATCTAGATATAACAGCAGTGTAAAAAAATGGAAGATGGCAAAATCTGCATACATTGGGGTGAGAAAGTTAATTTCCTTTTTTTATCTTAACTCGCATACTTTTAAAAACCATTATGCCTGCTTAAAACATTGCGATTGAAATCATGTGATATGTAATGTAGAAAAAAAGTCTTATCACTTCAATAACAATAATAAGACTGCGCTAACTCAGTTTCCTGGTAGAAAAGCAAACGTAACTAACAGATGTTTTCTCGAATGGAAAAAAATCTGGTTTATTTTCACTGCATTATTTTCTAACTTCGAATTTCATGTTTATTTGCTTTTCAACTCTTCCAATAAATTTCAGCAGCCGTCTTGCAAGAAGAAGCAGAATCTAGCTATACCTTAATAATCAGTTGCCGGTGAAACTAATAACAAAGGAAAGTGTTGCGATTTTTTTTCTTTGAGTTGGCTTCGAAGTATTTATTATAATAACACGTTTCATACACTCATTTCTTCTTTCGACTCCATCGAGGCCTTGAAAGAATATTCAGGAGTGGAAGGAACTATTTTTCAGAAAAAAAAGAAGAAATTAAACGGCATTTTGCATTCTTCAAAAGCTTTTTTGAATGATTTAGAGTATTTTAGTAGTTTAAATATTTTATTTTTTAATGAGTGTGCATTCAATTTACTGTCAATTTCTTTTCTTAATACTGTCTGCACTTTAATCATGCAATTCTTATCACGTCGTTTTATTTAACCCTTTCAGTCCCAAAAATTTACTACTCTACAGAAACATCTGATATTCACAAAATAAGCTTATTTTAGGTCAAATATACGAATTCCATAAGGAAAAAATCCATTTAAATTTTTTATATGGTTTTTGAAACAATGCCAAAATTCTTTAACTGTGGAAAACACCAAAATAAAATATATATATATTACCTAAAAACACTTCGAGTTATATATTTTAAGGTATCTGACCATATTATTAAAAAAAATTAGTAATTTTTTTAAGCGAAATAGTTTAAATTGTGTTTTAAATATGTGGAACTGAAGTGAACTTATCAAAAATCAGGAGAAACGCTTGTTGACTATTTTCTAAATAAAAAAAAACAGTAGTTATGACTTCTATTGAGATTAAAGTAAAATTTTGTCTGATAGAACAAAGTGTGAAGAATCGAAAGATGTGTGTTTGGATGCCATAGCGGGACATAAACATTTTGAAAAAAATATTGAAAGTGATGATGCCAAATGGCATCACTGGGACTGAAAGGGTTAAGTTCCCAACTGCAAAGCGTTTTTTGCTGTGTTATAACTAAATTTAAGTATAGTACAAATCGGAAAGCAGTATAACAGTACATGAAAATAAACAACAGCTATAATTTCGTTCCACCCTTACAACGTTTACAGATTCCAATAAAGGTAAACAGTTTTATTTTTAGAAACATATAATTTATTGTTCCGTAATGCGTCTTAATTTAATACAAATTAACAATTAAATTGAAATCTAACGTCTTATTTTAAGATAAACGATTTGCTCTACATTGTTCTTATTGATTATCTTGCCAGTTATCTAGTCACTGTACCATTAAATTTATAAAAACATGTCCTTGCTTTTTTACAATAGCTAGAACTAGTTTTAATACTTTATTTCCTTTAAATACTTCAGCACGTTAATAGAGGGTAGTTTTTATGTTTCGTAAACCAACTTATTGAAGTTTTTTTTTTCAATAATTGAGGCAATCCCCTCCACCTCTATTAACTTTTTTTTTTTACAAATTCAGTGAAGCTTTTATTGTAGTGTTTCGCACAATGAAGTAGTAAAAAACAATCAAAACATAAAATATTTGAATATAGTAAGTAACCTTTACGAGCAGATACCTTATCCAGTATATTAACGTTCACTTTTCATTGCTTGCCACTTTAAAATTGAACTTGAGCTAAAAGTACACAAATAATTTTTGCACGAAGTTGGAGATACACAATTGGAACTAAACAAAACTGTACCCCATTAAAAATGTAGGGTAGGCTAATCAGTGAATGAACGCTTAAGCACAATTTGTTTTAAGAAAATTCATACATTTTAAGGAAATATCGCTTGCGGTTTATGACAATGTGAACACAACTGTCATTTTATGTATATTCTACAAAAAAAGGTGACTTTATATTGCATTGCTTTGGGTGTCCAAATAAAAAGCGGTACAAAGGCCAAGTGAAAGAACAGTACTTTTACCAGTGAATGAACACAAAAATGTCGAGTCAATAAACATGTTGGATTTTAATTAATGACCAGGACAACCAATCAGATGTCAGATAGCTTCCTACTAGATGAGAGGAAGTCAGTGTTTCCAATCCATCCAGTGGAATGATTTTTAATCCTTACTTTTTAAATACATTTACCAACTGTTCATTCACTGGGGCCTGTTCATTCACTTGATGGGAACAAGGTATATTATGAAACAAAGGCACAAGGTATTTGTAAAAAACCAGTTGCAAAAAGTAAATAGAAATTGTATAGTATTTCTACACTTAAAAGACGGCCAATTCTCAAAGCTATCAGTTTACCTCAGCGATCCTGCTCTCAAGGGATTTTTCTAAAAGCACAATGAGTTTCGCCTGGTTTATAAATAATGACCACACCCAACTTCGCTGTCGAGTTTTGACGCTCATTATTATTTCATGTAATGGTAGAGAGTAAAGAATGTCTGATTGTTTGAATAATGGAAGAGAAACCTTGCTATTTATGTGCCTAAATTATAATTACCGGTTTTCTTTGTTTTGGAGGGTTGGTAAAAGGTTAATTAGTTTAAGAGTAGGCGTACCTTCTCAAGATTTTGGGTTAGTTTATGCTTGGAAGTGTTTAATGTAGTTATAAGTAGTTAGTGACTTAAGAGGGACGTTTTTAGCATGTCGACTCTTCACCAAAAGGTTAATACTGTTTAAAATGTTTATGGTATTCAATAATTTGAATTGTAAAACAAATAGGATGTTAGAATTCTAAATTCAGTATTTTGCTTGTTAGGTAAAACACTATTTTAATGTTTAGAATAAATTTAAAAGGGATTTTTTCATTTATGCTAGTAACTAATATTTACAATACGTTGAATTCATTGTTTACCTATAATTTTTTACAAATTCCAGAGAGAGAATATTTGAAAATTAAACTAAATGATTATATTCAATAAAATGAATACTTCCATGTGATATATACACCTTAACATCAAAAGGGCCTGTGTCTTATCCCAAACCATTGCAGATAGGCCTTTTTAACCAATTTTCCACAGGAAACTAGAGGAAAGAGGCTTTTGAAGGATTCCTGGCCTTCTGACCCGCTGTGCCTCTAGATGGGGCTAAGCCATCAATCTTTTTCCTACATATTTTTGGGCTGGATTGGTTAAGCTTCTACTATGTAAAGATAGAAAAGCATATACAGGGTGCCACCCCTCGGAGTATATTTAGAAAGTCGGATTAGAAGCTCTTCGTCATGTTGGGATTGTCTAGACTGGAATGTACAAGTTTTAGATCTGGATGTTTCTTACTGAACGTCTAGCAACTAATTACGATGCAGGGATAGATTTACTACTAACTATAGAAAATGGTTTAATATAATGGATGAACCTTTATCAGTATCAAAGTTAATTTGAAATCATTGAATAAGAAAAAAAACTTAGTATTTAGACTTTCGGATATCAAAATATAAAGCATAACATTCTTCATAATATGGTTCCTCTAAGTGCTTTTTATTCTTGCCAACAAAAAGATGCACTAAGGGATTTATTAAAAAAGTAGGAAAGTAAACTTCTACTTTCAATAAAGTTGACTGTTATTAACAATTTCAGATTTAATTAATCCACGGGTCAAAAAATGCTAAAATAATGTAAATATTTTTTTTTCATTTTTATCAGAATATTTTTAATTGGCGCCTTTGTGTAAGGAGTGATTCTAATTGACATAATTGTAAAATAGAGGATATAATTAAATTTTTACTTTATAATGTTAAAACTTTCACTTAAATTGTTATATATAAGCCTCGTCCTGTTATTTCAAAAATGCTTCATAATATTTTTATTTTTACTTTGTTTTATTCGTTAATTTATTAATAAGCTTCTCATTTAAACATAAACTTACAGTTATTGGTCTCACTAAGATAGGTTATAAAACGAAAGACTCAGACACAGTGCCTTTCGTCATCTTTCTCGTAAAAATATTATGTTCGTTGAAGTAGTCTTGTAATTTTTGGTCATACAATTTTGGTTAAAATAAAGAATCGTAACCGGAAATTTACGCCAAATCAGGTAACCCCGAAAATTTGGTATTATGGCAACCTTTGGCGAAATTTGAAATTGCATTGAAAATTTGAAATTGTTAATGTATTTAAATCTAAAATGCATACTATTTATTCTGAAGTTTTCTTATACTAATCTTTTATTAAATATATGCTTTGATTTTAAATAATTATTTACTATTTTTAAATCAATTCTTCAGCATTTTAACTCTCCACTTTTTTTTATATGTCTGGTCTGCAATTTAATGAAATTTTCCGTTGTTTTAAGTCGGCCAATTTGAAATTAAATAGTATTTTTGGCCATTTCGAGATGGCAACCATCTCGGCAAGTGACGGGGTTTGTTATATATCCTCTCGAATTGGTGACATTTTCAAAAAGCCATCAAATTCGGCCACGATTCTTTAGTTTAACCCACATTCTAACTCTTCGTATTTGCATACATTTGCATGGCTACTCGAATGTTTTTCCACCATACCTTTAAAGTTCTACTTCACAAAACAAAATTGAATGACCCAACATAAACTTTAAACTCTTTAAAAAAAACTAAACTGATGTTTAGAAGAGCATTTTCTTGTAAACACCTTTAGAGAACTTATCTTTAGGATATTCAGAGAGGTGTAACCAGATTGTTTATACAATAGAAAATCTACAACACTAAAATTAACCTTAAATCTTTTTTTCATCATGGCCATTACGTCTTTTACAGCAACACATTCGCAGCTATCCTAAACAAACTATCAGCGACCACAATCAATTCAGGCACCAGACCAAAACCACAGGACAACATCCGGTGGTTAAACGAATTGCTACGCACGTTCAGGCGCTTTTAATTTTTTGTCCTGACGCACTGTTGATGCATCACCTATTTGGACACTCATTCGGGGCTCACTCGACAAAGTGAATCCGGAAATTGAAAAACCCATTCTGGCAACACTCTTTACTTGTTGACAGCAGATAGGGTCAGAGGATACACAAATCGGGTATAATTTAAACGCGTCTTGATGCTAGAATTGTTTCTGTGTTTCATAACAAGCTTGCAAAGTTGTTTACTCCGGTATTTTTCAAACAGTTTTACGGTTGAGAGTACTTCGAATGGTTTTTTTGCTATACCGAAGGTAATTGTCGAAATCGTTTGCTTGAAAAGCAACTATTTCAGTCTGCTTCAAACAGAATGTTTTCCGTTTATACAACAAGTGATGAGCATCACTTACCAAGTACATCACTTACCGCGCCATGGAAGTGTTGGATTTTGATATGGTAGACTAACCAGTGAATAAACGCTTAAGAACAATTTGTTTTAACAAAATTCAAAAATTTTAAGAAAATATAGCTTCTGGTTTATGACAATGTGAACACATCTGTCATTACATGTAAATTACAAAAAAAAAGGTGACTTTATATTGCATTATGCTTTGGGTCTTTTGAGGGTCAAAATAAAGTGGTACAAAAGCCAAGTGAATGAGCAGTTCTTTTACCAGTTAATGAACACAAAAATGTACAGTCAATGAACATGTTGGATGTAATGACCAATTACAACCAATCATATGTCAGATAGCTAGCTACGAGATGGGAGGAAGTCAGCGTTGCCAATCCATCCAGTGGAATAACTTTTAATCCTTATTTTTAAAATTATTTACCAACTGTTCATTCACTGGTCAGTCTACCATATATTTAAATGAAAAATCCTATATACAATGCAACTTTTTTTAAGCAAAAATTCGAAGATATTTTTGTTATTCATTTGTGTATAACCAGGCGTAAAGTCTTATGTAGGATCTAAAGTCTTATCGGATGTCGAATTATAATGTATCCAAATATCATTTAATAGACAAGTAATGAAACGTGGTGAAATTCGTTCTATCCCACAAACTAGACGAAAAAAACATTTAAAATACAAAACGGTACGATTGCGTAAAACAATTCCTTACTTTTAATTCCTACCTTTCCCTCCTGACGCACAGTTGATGCATCACTGGGACACTCACCCCTTCACTCACTCTCCGAAATGAGTTTTTCAAAAAATTTCCCCGACTCATTTTGTAAAGACTCGTTTTTGCTGACAGCGCATCTTGTTTGACGATCTTGCCCTACACAAATCATGCCAATAATTTATTACTCCTTTTAACCCATGCTCCAAAGCCAGGGATCTGAAGCTCGCTTCTGAACATGCACTCTCGGCATCGATCAACGCTAAGACAGACTCGATTCTGTGGCCAAGTTTCGCAAACTTGAGATACGAGAGATTGGTTTGGAGGGTGCCGGATTTAATTAGATTTTGACATGATGGCTTGGAACTTGATTGGGATGTGCAACAGTTCGGCACAATCGTGCTCCACCCAGTGGTTTTGTAATGTTTAAAAACAGTTATGACAAAGGTTACATTATTTATCATCTTCACTCCCAAGAAAAATACATATATAATATTTATAAGCATATTTTTCAAACAATTATTTATTTAGAAGTAATTTTTACAAAGAATTTTGAACATTCGTCTACACTCTTAAAACAAAAGAGTGAAATCCACTCCAATAGGATCAGTGCATTTTCGACTCTGGAAAGGAGTGAAAATTAACTCAGACTGAGTTAAATTCACTCGTTCGTTTTAAGAGTGTAGGGCCACGTCAATTTAGCGGAATTTGAGGTATTGAGCGGTAAAAACATTTTGATGTGTTATAAATAAACAAACAAGCTTTTTCAGTCTTTTATTAACGGTCCATTTAAAATTTTGTTTTAATGCAAAATGTATTAATTTACCTCTGGAAAAACAATTTTTTGTAAAAACTGTAAATTGGTTTGGCTCGCTTGGTAAAGGCTATGTCATTTTTGATACAACTAGCAAATCAACTGCTTTGAAATCAATATTTGAAAGCTTGAAGAATTTACTTTATAACAGATAATTATTTAGACAAAACTAAAATGAAATTGTGAACAGAATTCTACAAAATCTACGAATGGATATGGAGCGAAATGGTTATTGAAAGTAATCATTTTATTGAAAATTATAGGAACAGAATATACAGCGATATTGCTTAGTTCTATAGTTATATATTTTATTTTAAATAATCGAATAACTATTCATAAAAATTTACAATTACTACTACATTTTGCGTTTTTAGAAATTTGATTAATTGGTCTGATTTTCTCATTATTAACCAAAAATAATTTCTAAAGCACAATTCGCTATTACCTTAGTTATCATTTGTTTCGTTATCAACAATTAATGTTACAAACCTTATGGCAATAATACAAGAAATCGCCATGAGTTACTTATAAACAAGAAAACCTAAAGTATTAGTTGTAAAATCTCCCACGCTACAAAATGACCGTTACACTAACCGATGAAGTTAGCACTTAACTCCTTTGCTTCAAATTTTAAAATAGTATCGCAACGAAGTCTTACCTTTGTTGAGTGAGGGTGTATTTATTATCATATAACGTTATTTTTTCATATTTTACACAATCTATTATTCAAAATGTAGTTTGAAATGTACAGAGCAAAAAAAAATAGGTTTCGCCTTACAGGTTTTCAACGAAACAAATCACATATCACGAAACGAAGTGTGCCATTGTTTGTTTTTTTATATAAAACAATCAACTGATCCCACAAAAATTTTGAGAATAAAATCTTTGACTGATAACTACACATTTTCGAGGAATAAATTTAGAATTGACTTTACAGTTCGAGTGATGCTAAATCAAAATATGTAAAACATTGTTTGAAAATAAAACAGATTTGAAACCATTCAAAAAGGTTGAGAAATTTTTGCAAATCATGATTCTTAACTCCCTCCGTCTCATTTATCGCTCATAGAGAAAATTTTAATTAAATCATTTTACTAATTTAAGTTTTTCTCCTTGTTATACTAATATGAAATTATGTATCAGCAAAATACAAGGAAAAAAGTTTTGTTTGAAATATTTGTTTTTAAAAGTGTTTTGATTTTAAAGAAATTTTTCTTATGTAATTAGGGAGATCCTTGATATTCCTATAATGAAATGTAATGAAAAAGCTAAACTTCAAATAATCCTCCTAAAAATGTCTTGACAATACGGCATTTTTCTGCGTGTTATATTGCTCTTTCTTTTGCATTAAATATTTGATAGTAAAATCCAAAAGGGTTAGTCAAAATGAATAGGGCAATAGGTGGTAGGCTGATAGTTTATCTGTACATACGTAGCTGTAGTTTGGTTACAATAAACATACATTCGTCTAAATAGTTTTCTTATTGTCCTATTCATTTTGACTAACACTGCATTTCAAACTCCTATGATGCGTTTCAATCACAAGTCTTAATCAAATGCATTGTTTTTTTCTATATAAAATGGGGTTGTTTCACTGAGAATCTGGCAACAGCTTTGCTTTCTTGTTTTCCTACTTTAGAAACTTTAGAAGTTCTAATGCGGTTTCCCGACTACGACATCAACGACCACACCTGCGCGCGCGCTTTCCTTTACACATTGTATATGCATGCGCGCAGGTGTTGTTGATGTCGTAGCCAGGACACTGCTTTAGAATTACTTTTGTTTTGGTGAAATTGGTTGGTTGGTAGACCTATGTTCTGGTTAGTGTGCTTGGTCAGCACACGAACCTGATTATCTCTACCAACCAGCCAATTTTCACCAAAATAAAAGAAATTCTAAAGTTCCGAAAGCTGTTGCCAGATTCTCCGTGCGACAACCCCATTGCATTGGTACAGGTTAAAATTAATGTTAAAAACAATGTTGAAGAGTTACATGGTTATTTTGAAACTATCAAAATGGTTACAGATACGCGATAAACCACTTTTCTGCGTGATATATCGCTCTCTTTTGCATTGAATATTTGGTAGTGAAATCCGACTTCAAACTCCTTCGCTGTACATCAATCGCAAGTCTTAATGCATTTAATAAAGAAACAGTGCACTTCGATTCGTCACGGAACACTGATCGGTTAAAATTCGTGTTAAAACAATATTTAAGCATAACATTAGGTTTTATTTTTAAAAAAACAAAGCGCCACAGATAATCGTGCCAAAGGCCACAGGTTGCTGATAGTAGTTCCTTGATTTTTCTATAATGAAATACAATGGAAAAGCTTAACTACAGATGATCCTCTTAAATAAATTTTAGATAAACCACTTTTCTGCATGATATATTGCTCTTTTGCATTGGATATTTGGTAGTGAAATCCGACTTCAAACTCCTTCGCTGTCCATCAATCGCAAGTCTTAATCAAGTGCACGGCGATCCGTCACGGAACACTGATCGACATTCGTGATAAGTCCTGGACAAATCTCGAAGAAAAGAAAGCAAAGCGATTGAAGAAAGCTGGAGCTCCGTCAACGTCGCAGGCCTATTAATCATCATGATTACTTTAAATGAAATAGGACGACAACCAGTGACATATTGTGAACCGTAATAATTAATCACGCTGGGTGATCAAAAGGGTGCATTTACATGCCGAGGTTTGGCCAGTTGATTCGATCGTGATGGGCGCAAGTTGCAGAAAAGGATTAGTTTGGAAATAAACTCCATTTTGGGGTTTTGGTTGGAAAAATCAATATTGTGGGGAAATGTTTATATTCAGTAATATAAAACTTGTGTTTTTTTTTTACGAGATTGATAAGATAACTATAGACAAAAACAGAAAATAGATCAGTTTTAACGTTTTTAATATTTTGATATATCTTTATCAAAAATAGTGATTTCTACCCGGATGAATACCTGTCTAACTTTTCTATTTTATATAAAATTGTATTGGTTTAAGCATAACATATTTTAAACGTCTTCGTTTTAAGATTAATAAACTGTGAGGCTCTCTGCTTTTAGGTTAAAGATTATTTTCCACAACTGAATTTAAAAGACAAATGGAATACAAGAAAACATGGCAAAAAAAAACCAACAGAATTTATTGCTTTTCTTTCATGAAATTACTTTAAAACACTTGTCGAATATGAGCACTAAGTTATAATTTTGTATGTACATAATATTTTTTGTAAATAATCTTTTTATAATACTCTTTGCATGCATAGGTTGTTTTGAACTTTGAAACAATAACTTTGTTTTGGTGGAAACAATGTCGTACATTCCTTAATGAACTAACCAAGAAGTGATTTTGTTATACGATAACTATACATATGTTTTTGTACTTACTAGTACAAAAAAAACAATCATTACCTAACACCTTGACTTAGAAAATATGAGTTACGAAACAATTGAATAGCGAAATAAAGATTCTGAAATAACTAAAAATTATTATGTGGTCTTAAAATTATAATTTTTACAAACAAATCAATGATCTCTCTCTCTCGAATACATTTCAAAATAAAAATAAACCTGAGTAAAGTCATTTTCAATTTTCCCTTCTCTATCTTCACGTTGTTCCATTTTTTGTCAATGATAAACAAATCTACAAATCTATTACAAAATTTATTTTCTATCGTCTGTAGATCCGGTTTCACGGATATAGTAGCACAATGAAACTCTACATACAAAAATGTAATTAAATTAAATTCGATATTTGAACCAACGCTATTGTGACGGATATTTATAGAAATTTCAATTCAATGTTTGAACTTTTAAACTTAAAAAAAATTAAAGTAGGACACATGAAAGGTCATTGATAGTTGGGTAATAAATGGGGATGAGTAATTGTTTGCCCGAATACGGATCTCAATAGTTCTAACCTGATTTTTTTCTAATTACTTCTGCATGTAATGGAGATATTTTGATTAATTTTATTTTGTTTCCGATTGTTTCCTGTAATATTCTAACCCAAATTCGAGTAAAAGAATGAAAAATTCTGAAATATACAAACTTCGAATTCGAACTTATTTGTAAATATTTCCAAAACTCATCTTCAAAATTATTACAATTATTCCGCCTAACATTAAAAAACCATTTAAGCAATTTAATATCATTGAAAACTATATGCCTTCAAACACCAATTTAGTATTACCCTGAAAAATCTTTTACCCATAATGCGAGGTTCTAAACAAATTCTTGACCAACAAATTAACTTTCAGCAAATAGGTACCACTCTAGAAATAAACTTTAACCACCCATTCGTAACGTCGCGTCAGTTGCAATGGCAGTTGTACAATCTGTTGATTGATTCCCTCCATAACTTTCCCCCTATCGCCACTCTAGCGTGGAATCAGTGGTCGATATCAGCCACAATAGGCCAAATCCACTTTGCCAAACCACAAATAGCGGGTATTTTTATCCACTCAACTTTATAGCGTAATTGCCAAGTAATCCATCGTGATTGCCATAGTCTAGCAACTATCTACTGGTCTATAAAACGAAAGGGCCAAATAGACACAATCGCCTGTCTGGATCTTGGACTTTTATTGTTCACTCTCAGAAATAACATTTTCATTTTTGACGATTCATGAATCCTCAAGCCTCATTTCGTTAATTTTGAGGATTGTTTCGTCATACTATCACGTGACTTTTGAGTAAACGCGAATCCTCACTTTTGCGATCGTGATTTGACGGTTCTGTATCTTGATTTTGAGGAAACAGAATCTCATTATTGTACTGAATGCTCAAAAATGACGAAATATTTCTTTAGATTAGACGACATTCAAATCCTCATAAAAATGACGATTCAAATTTCCTCACTTTGAAGAAACGAAAACTCGGAGCATTTGCCAGTAATGGAATCGTCAAAATTAAGGAAAATTTCGTCGTTTGTGAGCATTTATTTTTAAAGTGTTTTGATTGCAGAATTGGCTGTTTTTTCAGCTGGATGGAATAGTTTCTATTTGAGTCATATGTCCCTGAAATGACATTAAAAATTATTTAAACTCCAGTGATTATCAAAATAGTAAATTCACTCATCGATTCCATACTTAATGGTAAATTTGTGCCTTATAAAGTAAATTGGTAATAGCGATTTTTACAGGTATAGTCCAGCAATGTATTATTTTACCCCATTGAGACACACATACTCTAGACAGTCGGCAGACAAAATACTACTTTATTGACTTAACTAACTGACGCTTTATATATTAAAAGAGATGAATCTTGGAAAAATTTTGAAGATAAGAATAACTTTGAAAAATTTTCCATTCTTCATTTCAAAGATTGGATGATAACCTGCGAAAATGGTTTGTAACTTTTTCTAATAAAGGTACAGTGATAAAACTTCAGATCATCGTTTATAAAGAATAACTTAACAAAATAAGTTTTAAAACCAAGCCATAAGTTTTAAAGATTGTATCTTAAGGGTTTCAAAACCAATGAGTTAAAAGTTAATTTTTTTATATGAAACTCACTCCAATGGGAGGTTCCTTTTGCATTATGGACCTCGAAAAAAAAATTGCAGCATACGATAATAATTTTGAAAAAGTATCTATACTGTAAAACAACCAATAAAGCACTTGTAATCCTTTTCAACCCATTTTATATTTTATTTAGTTTTCAAATCTATGAAAAACATCTAGTTTAAGGATATTATATCCATCACAAGCGTGTTTAATATCTTTGTTCATTTTGCATTTTGTTTGTATTTTTTGCATTATTACAAATTACAACTAGATTAAAAGTCTTGTAGCATTTGGGGAAAGTAATCAACTATTAAAAAATATTAGATAATTATAGTTTAAACTGTGCAAACTGATATAAACCCCAAACAGAAAACGCATAATAAAACAATAATTAGTCTTGCCATAATGCAAAATAGTTAATATAAAAAAAATAATGCGCTTTATACGTACAAAATAAATACTAACGTCTATACTGTAAAAGTTTGCAAATAGTAAAATTTCTCCATTAATTTTGGATATACGATTTCTTCTTAAAAATGTCTTGTTTTTAAATGTTTAAAGAAGTTTTTATATGTCTTATTAATTTTCAGTTTTTAAAAGTAAGTGATTTTGTTTATTATTTCAAATAACTGATACAAAATTACAAAATACGATAAAAAAAATTGTCACTAAAATGTCTATCTGCAACATGGGTATAGATATAAATATCTTTGTAATCAATAGGAACTATAATTTGTATACATGCGTTTCCCTTGACTACATGATGTTTTATCAAATACAATCACACTGTATATCTTTGTGCTATTTTGTTATGTTTTAATAAACCAGACAATGCAACAAAGATTACTGCGTATTGATTTGTAGCATTGAAAGTATAATTCAAACATTGCATTTTATTAATTCAATTGATTTAATATTGGAGATATTTTATATTTTTCAATTTATATTGCTCAAATGAACAACTCGTCATTTCGTAAAGTTTACCGACGATGTGTTTTGGATTGGAAATACTTGTTCGAACTTATGACATTACTGATTAATACTGAGACCAAGTTTATGAAAAGTTTTAGACATCCCTAAAGAAACATTAATTCACTATCAAAATCTCAACGTAAAAATGAATTTACAGAAATAATTTATGAAAATTAGTTTTTACTTATTTATAATCTCGTTCATTATGAATGTGATAGAAAATAGAATATGTTGCGAAACCAACTTTGAATGATTTTCTGTCAATCATGCCAACCATAATATAAACAAAACATTGCTACTCACTGACGATTTTTAAAATGCAACAAATTTAACCCTTTCCTTACTGAAACGGCCCACGACGGCCGAACGACTGAGGATTCGATAATGTTATTCCAATCAAATATTACGAGGAAGCAAAATCCTTCGTAAGGAAAGGGTTAAGTGATGTCTCATTGTATATTTTTGTTATACAAGGACAATTGATACGCTTTTCCCAATGGGGGTACATCACGTCGTGAGTAGCAGCAGTTACAATGGTATTGTTTATATTTTCGGTCCTTCTGCATTTACATTTGTTTTAACCCTCTAAATGCATACTGTTGCCGTTCGGCAACAAGTAACAAAATCCACTTTATTATATTAAAGTAGAGCTCCTCACGACATGGATGTGTTTTTTTCATCTATTACATTCCATTTTGAAGGTTTAGTTAATAATCCTCATAGATGACAGTAGTGAAAGTGTATTCAAAATTAAAGAGTGAGGTTATTAACTGTTGTTGATTCAAAGTATTGGTACTAAATACAAATAAATAGTTTTGAAAATTAATTATAGTTAAAGACGGTTAGTTTGAAATAGATTTAGTAGTTTTCTAGTCATTATTATCAGAATTGGAATTTTGTAGTTGGGTTTTTGTCATATAGAAAAGAAAATTAAAAAATTTAAATTTAAACGCAGTTTAAAAAAATTTCAGTATTTTTCCCATAATGTATGAGTATTAAAGATACATATATATTTTTTCGGGATAAAAAATTCATGCATTAGAGGGTTAAGCATTCCTACCTTACTGAAACGAATGTTGTGTACAGTTTTCTTCAGTAGAACAACAGCATTTCTCTGTTAGTGAATCACGTTAAATTCCTGTCTCCTTATTTCGCTTAATTTCGCCTTATTGGTCAAGATATCCTCTAAAGCGAAGTTTTCTGACAACATTGACCCTTTTGTAATGCTTTGCATAATTAAAATTTAATCGATTTAAGACCGATAAAGTTAAATAAGTAGCAAGACTTACAACAAGTTTCACGCAAAGAACTATAAAATAGAACCAAAAGAAAAATATTCATTTTTAAATGAAATAAAAAAAAACGAAACTACAGAAAATGCGAAAATGAACAGGAAAGTTACATCTAAAAACCTCATTGCGTATTTCGTAAAGCAACGAAGAGGAAAATTTATAAGCGTTTCCATACAACTGATCAATTTAGAAGAATTTTTAAGTGTTACCACAACTGCTCAATTTAAAACTAGGCCCTTCCGATTCAAAACCAACCACAAAATCGACCCAAACCTTCTTGAATAACCCCTGCTTCTCTGATAAATGAACGCAGTCTCTATTTCATTTCACGAGTCTGATAAAGTTTGAAATATTTTCCCCGCCATTACGAATCTCGTACTTTCTAAGCTTTTATTTTGCTTTTTTTCGATCCGTCTGTCACCGATGATAAATTATACCTAGTAGGAATATCACCATTTTGAATTTTCCGTAAAAACTCTTCTTTTGTTGAAGATTATCTTTACAACTTCAACGATGTTCCTTCCTCAGATTTAATGGTGTTGCTCAGGGATAAATTAAAATTTAAGAAACGACCCTTTAGTGGTGTTAATGGTATTTTGATTGATATGGGGTCGAAGAATTGCGCTGCTTGTTAGCTTATGATTCAGTCGTCACGATTTGTATTGCTACTATTATGAAGCTAAATAAAAGTGGTAGTATATGGATGTAGAAAGAGTGTTATCTTCGAAACAATCCAGCATGAATAAACTGTTTTTTAGTTAAAGTTTTAAGTTTTCTTTAGGACATTAACCTCTTAAGACCCGAGCAGAATCCTACACGTATATTCTTATAATCGAAACATACTTTTCATACAAATATGTGATAAAACGCATGTTTTTCAAAGAAATTTTTTTTAAAAAGTTTATTGAGGGCCACGTCTTAAACTAGAAAAATATAAATTTTTTGTGCTGTAAATGCAACAAAAAAGGGTATCACTTATTTGTACTTAACAGATTATTTTAACATTGTTTGTAATGCAAAATGGCTTTAAAATTAACTACCAAAAGGATTTTTTTAAAAGTTTGAAGAAAAAAATTGAAACTTTAAAGAATTCTAATATTGTATTGACCCTCGTTCAACTTCATTTTTTATAGAAATAAATTGCTGACAACTGTAATCAAAATTTGAACTGATATTTGGATTTTCTTCTATCGGAGCAAGTCAATTTCGGAACTAATTAATGTGTTAATTGTTTGCGGGGAAGTTTTAAAACATTTCTCCATATCGGGACGCCAGGTCGCAAGAGGTTAAATTTATTTTTGGAAGGATGCAGAAAACAAAATTATGATACACTTAAAAGTTTTAGAAGTTGCAATGGCAGTGTAGTGAAATGAATGGTCATGTAATCGGTTAAGTGTTCATTGGTTCATTTTCAATATTTTGAAGCCAAAAACACGAGAAATGGCTCAACCGAATATTAATAATGTTAAGCTAAAAAATGTCATGTTAAGTTTCAGCAAAAAAAGTTTCCTAGTAGTTTCACCTTACTTTTGGAAATTATTTGAACCACTTTGCAGGATATAAAACCAAACCCGGAGAAACGGTTCAACGAAAAATATGGTGAAACATTTCACCAACAAACAAGGAACATTGCAACTGCAAGGAACCACGTTTCTAGTGAAACCAAGCATCGAATTGTTGACAGAGTACCCTTTTGATGAATGAATATACATAATGAGAAAAACTATCAAAATATCTTAAGGCAATATTTCCTAAATTGCTTTAAATAACATTTCATTTATTTGTGCAGTTAAGTTTTATCCCTAATACAAGTTTCATGTAAAACCTTAATTCAATAAAAGATGTAACAACTGTTAAAAAGATTTTGAGGATCTAATGTATTCCAAGTTAAATGTTTTTGTGTTGCGATGTATACTGCCGTGGGCAGGTAAGCTGCAGTAACTTCCATAATGACTTGGATCATTGTTGCAAGCACTCAATTAGTCAAACAATTATGAAAACAAACCGGATTTTATATTATTTCAGATCAAAAATGGTGCAAATCTTTACTGCAGTTTACCTGCAGTATCGAAAACAATATCGTTGGAAGGTGATCGATCACTACATGTTATGGAATAGTTTTCTAACGGCATTGTTAAAATTCACAAGGCTTCGGCTCTCTTAAATTAAAATAGTTTTAGCCTTATGGTTTCTTCAGTGAAAAAAGACAATATCATATGTAAAATTTAAGTTTCACTGAAAATTAAATAATGATTTAAGCCAATTTGAATATATTTTAAATAACAAATAAATGCGTGTATTATGTGCTTATAATTAAATATTTATCTGTAGCATAGTTTAGCTATAACTTAAATGCTGAAAATTGCTTTTAACATTAAATGGGTAAGAGCCGTTATTTTTCCATGCATATATATTTTTTAAATTCAAGTATAATATCATTGGTTATTTTAACCCGATATTTTTTAAAAACCAAATTTAATGTTTTTTAATTAAAACTTAATCTATATTTGAGAGTACAAAATAACCCATTTACTCAAAAATAAGCTTCTGAACAATTATGCAATTTAAAAGCATTTCGATTTTATTTTTAATTTAGATAAAAATGAGTTAACAAAAGGTCATCAGTTGCGTCGCTGCAAAAACTGGAGCAGTTGTGTCAAGAAGATTAATGGGTGTTTTCGGAGTGGTGAACCACTCTCTGGGAATAGAATTTGTATACCGAGAGTTTTTGACAAGAACTTTTTCCTAAAAGGCCGTATTTGGACACAAAACTTGGGTTTAGACTGAATATAAGTAGTTATTACCAGTGTGGATATCTTATTTTTGCTGTAGTTGTATTTTTTAAAATGGTTTTTCTTAGTTTAAAATTATTTGATTTTTTAAAAATATATTTAGTTTTTTACGCATTTGCAATCAGGAGTTTTAGTATTGTTACACTTTACTTTAAAAACGTTTAACCATGTATTTAGGATATAAAAAAATTTATAGTATAAAATTTCTTACTAATTTTACTTAGAATAGTATACATTATGAATTAAAATGTTTCAAAAAGATTTTTTTTATTAAGAAAGATGTGATTTACGAATTTATAGATTTTTATGTAACAACGTGCATTTACATTACATTAAGCAGATGAAACACTACTTTTCTGCAATGACAGTGAAACGTTCTGAAATTAAGTTTCATTCAACTATATAAAAACAGGTTAGAGTGGAACATTCTAAAGAACAGTTTTAAAAAACTATAAAAAAGGAATTGTAAAGCTAAATCTTTATTTTCAGTAGATATGTAATAATGTCAAAAAGTTGTTTTACATGTAACAATTCATAAACGTTGTGGACATATATAATTGCATTAAGATGAAGATTTCAGAGATTTTTAAAGAGTTAAGTTATTAAATATTTGAAGTTTCTTTTTCAATAAAGTGTATACTTTGTTCTTAACGTGTACTTATGTATATCTAAAACTTTTTTTTTTTTGTCTTTATCCGTACTTTTCAGTTCAACATCTAAATACAAATTTCGGTAACTTCAAATGATTTTTAAAAAGGGAAATCCACTTCGTAATTTTTCTTAACAAGTATCATCTTGATAAAAGAACAATTATAAATGTAATAACTTAAGATAAACAACTGATTTTTTTCCTTTTGCGCTTTAAAACGCTCTGCAATTATTTTTATCTGGGCAAATCAAAAGTAAAACAAAGTAATTGTCATTGTTTTTAATATAAAAACTGTATTGTTTACAAAATGGGCTATGCTAAAGAAAAATGCAGTTAAATTATGGTTGTATTCGATGTTATTATACAGTCATGGTTATTAATAGTTCGGGAGTAGAATTTATCATAAGAGTTCAGTTTATCAACTTTCTGGTTATTACAAATCAAGATTTTTTTAAAGTTCACAAATCCAATTGATGCATTGTAATAGTTAATAAGATGAATTTAGATAAGAGTACTTCTACTTCGTTTTGAAGATATAACTGACCAAAAAAGTTGCAATAGCTGGTGTTTGCTATAAGTTAATATTTGGCTCTAATTTTGATAATTTAGCTCCAATTTACCATAAAGAATTGTAACAAATTTACAAAACACTTCCAAAATAATTTTGTAAATTTTTACAAACAAAAAGAATCTGGAAAACAAAATAAAAGTTAAAACAAAAGAATCTCAAATAGAAAATTGAGCTACTTATTTATAATTATTTTCGTTTTGTTCTCAGCAAATGTTGCATTTTAAAAATAAGGATATTAAATAAGTGATAAATATTGATTTAAAATTATAATTTCTTTATGTATAATTTTTTTTAATGTACATTTCATTTTTATTCAGATTTTGCAAGTTGTTGAAGTGATATGAAATGCGTAATCTAAAGTTTATTATTAACACAAAAAACGAATTCTAAAAACTTAATTATTTTTTCTATTCGGCAAAGGTTATTTTTGAATTATCGTCACACTTGAGCTACACGAGGGCTATTAGTGACGGGCGTCGTATTTTAGAACCACAGTCAGTGACGGCAAGGAAGGTTTTTATCTTATTAACAAACGAGTCTTTAATGTGTTAACAATCACTTCTTTCAGACTAACTTTTTCAAAGCCTTCTAAACCAACCATTTACTAATGTCATAGATAAACTCAAAGACCAGTAGTCAAACAACAAACGTAAAACTTAAATACAATGACAATCGAATCTCAAAAACAAAGGAGCTTACCTATCAGCTGTTGCACAGTTCCCCATTATTCCCTTGGAAAATGATATTTAAAATATAGTTACCATACCAGAAATCCAACTTCATGGCCATTCCTTAGACAAATTCCATAATTACTAATTTTTATTTCAAATTCTTCCAAAACTAAGTTTCATAAGAGGAATTAAAAAGCACAATTTCAATTGTCATTTTCCATTGTCCCCCAATTTAACATATGTCGAGGACCTAAACAAAATAACTTATCTAGTCATTGTCTAACAGTTTATTGTTTAGATGATGACAGTCGAACCCAAGGTGAAACGCCAAATACCAAGAATAGGGAATTAAAAATATCTGAACTAATAGAAAATAGCCAAACTTAAAAGGGTAAAAAGCCAAAGAGCAAGTGTAAACTGTTTAGACTGTCATCAGCTCAAGGTAAAAAGCCGAACAACAAGAAATCCGAACTAATAGAAAGTAGTCGAACTCAAAAAGGTAAAAAGCCAAAGACGTAAGAATCAGAAAAAACGCGGAAGTTTTATTGGAAAATTCTATTCCACGCGTGGCGTTCCTATTAAATGGCGGGAAAGTGCTTCTTAATGGACTTTCAATGGATGCCGGGCGGCAATTCACTCTTTATTCGGAATTAATGGTGTCTTGTCAAAGGCTTCTACAAGCCGAGCGAGTGTTAATCGAATGATTTATGTGGGAACAGCCGAGCTTTTGCTTCTGTGGTATCTTCGAATGTTTCTTTCACACCTCGGATTAGCGA
Source organism: Hylyphantes graminicola (assembly GCA_023701765.1). Lineage (NCBI taxonomy): Eukaryota > Metazoa > Arthropoda > Arachnida > Araneae > Linyphiidae > Hylyphantes > Hylyphantes graminicola. The sequence continues at coordinate 12,972,184 of CM043122.1, forward strand.
CCGGTTTGGGGAGAAGAATGGGATGGGCTGCGAGTCATTTTACCTGTACTTTGGTTTGATCAAACTGCGGATGAGTAAGGAGGATTTAATAGTTGGGGGGAGACGCGTTTTTAACCCTTTCAGTCCCAGTGATGCCATTTGGCATCATCACTTTCAATATTTTTTTCAAAATTTTTATGTCCCGTTATGACATCCAAACACACATCATTCGATTCTTCACATTTTGTTCTATCAGACAATATTTTACATTAATCTCAATAGAAGTCCGAACTACTACTTTTTTTATTTAGAAAATAGTCAACAAGCGTTTCTCCTGATTTTTGATAAGTTCACTTCAGTTCCACATATTTAAAACACAATTTAAACTATTTCGGTTAAAATAATTACTAAATTTTTTTTTAATAATATGGTCAGATACCTTAAAATATATAACTCGGAAGTGTTTTTAGGTAATATATATTTTTTTATTTTGTTGTTTTCCACAGTTAAAAAATTTTGGCATTGTTTCAAAAACCATATTAAAAACTTAAATGAATTTTTTTTTCTTTTGGAATTCGCATATTTGACCTAAAATAAGCTTATTTTGTGAATATCAGATGTTTCTGTAGTGTAGTAAGTTTTTGGGACTGAAAGGGTTAATGGTGTATAGATGCGTGAAATTTGGCAAATATTAAGTGGGGAGCCTTAGGATTTTGGCTTCTGTTCGTCATGGGACACTTGCAATGCAATTTTCGCAATTTTTTTTAGCGCATATTGGAATAATTAATAATGGATTCTGATTAAATAAGTGTTATTAACAATCATCAAGCCCATCGTGTCTCCTTCCATAGTGTTGGGTTTGTTTTACACTGGGAATAAATAATGTTTATATATTTCCTTTATTGGATGCATTAGAAAAGGGTGGAGTGCTGTCATTGGCAATACATACACTCCTCTGATTAATTAACAGTAAATGTTTAGGTACATTTTTCAAAACTGAATCTCGCATGTAAAAATAAGCAAAAAACAAACATTTGATATTATTTAAGGGGGGGGGGACCAAACATGACATTATTTCATTCTTTGGAAAAATCCCATCAACTTTAATAAGAGCAAATCATCTCATTACAGATCTAGATAACAGGTAATAAAAATTAAAATAAATATTCAAACATTTCATAAGGTAAATATTAAAGCTATTTTGAGTTAGGTTTGTCCCAACTATTCCCCGATTTCTACTGGATTTTAAGCATAACTCCTGTTCATCAAAAAGAAAACTAAAGCGTAAAATTATTTCGACCTTTGCGGCAAAATTAATTTGCTGTGCTATAAGACAATTGAAAAAGTTATCATTCAAGAGCTGGATAAAGTTAACACTTACGTAAAAAAATGGAGTCTTAAAAAATAAAAAAAATCAATATAAATAATTCCAAATTAATAGCATCTTGCCTACTAGCAAAGCTGCCTCCAAGCTCTCCAGCTGAGAGCTTCCAAATGAAAACTCGACTAGATCAATCCGCGATCGCCAAGGAAGCTCTTGAAATCATTAGCGCTTTGATGCGGTCAATCATTCTTTGATTAAGCGCTTCTGCCAACCTGACGACTGCCACCCGTGACGTAGTGAATCGCTTTCAGGAATGACATCAATCATAGAATTGATCTCAAGAACACATCCTCTAAAGAGGCGTATCAAGAAATGATCTTTGTTCGAAGAGAGATGAAATTATAATTGATTACCTCAACTGAAATGGTTGGTTTTCAAAATTGATTAGAAAGTTTAGAATCAATGGTGTGATTGAATGGTACAACCCGGGTAACAAGAAACAGTTCTTGGAACGGTGAAATTTTAATTGATGACCTTTTATAATTATTCAGCTAGATGTTTATCCGCCAAGTGTTATTGGAATGCTTGAAATCAATTATTTGATGATGGGTGATGGAAAAAATATTTGTAGGAGGTCATGGCAATGAATCAGTTTGTGATTTGTAAGAATGACCGAAAGGTTGTTGATTGCTTTCAACAACCTTTAAAAATGTATTACAGTAAAAAGAGGTTACTTTTTATTTCATAACGATGAAGTAAATTTATATGCAGGCGAGTATACATATAACTAAATGTTGCTGTCGGTTTGAAGTATATATTCTTAACTTTTAACCAGTTTAACCCTTTCAGTCCCATAATAACAATTTGGCATCATTTTAGATTTTTTTTTCTGATCGCCTATAGCTAGTTATGATATCAAAAAGCACATCATTCGATTCTTCAAGCTTTTTCTGAAATTATTTTTATTAATCCCAATAGATGTCAACCCTATTGTTTTTTTTTAATTATGATCAGAAACATTATGATCAGCAAATGGCATCACTGAAACTAAAAGGGAGCTCTCTTGCTACATTGTATTATGCATATTATTTAATATATATATAGTTGAATTTAAGTCGTTTTTATTTTTAAAAAATTCAAGTAGACTTATGGCGATGCTGCTTTTTCACACAATTTTATACACATGTATTAGAATTTTGTTCATTAACTGACGAAAATTATGCGGTATTTTTCAGTTGTTAGAGAGTTTGGGGATTGTAACAGCAGCACAGATATTATAACTGATCATTTCAAAAGCTAAAATAATACTCTTTTGAATTTAATTTTATAAAGTGTAAATACACTTATGCTGCAATGCAATGATGAAAACTTGCTTGTGTTTTTTTAAACAATGGAATTACTTTCGATCAATTATTTAACGTCAATACCACCAACATTAAATAACGTCGCTTAAACCAAGTTATCAATAAGTATCGACATATAACATTTCAATGTATCTACAACTAACATTTAGTAAATCAATTCATGAAGGCATTGAAACATCGCAGAATTAACCTACATTAGAAAAGAAATGTTTTTTTTTCATAAAATATTAAAATATATACATATATTGGAATGTAGTGATAAATAGAAAATCTTAAGGAGGTTTGTTTAGGGGCTTTTTTTTAAAGTTTTTTTTATCTACGAACATGGAGGCATAGCAATTTGTGTTCGTGAGACTTCGCCTCAGACCAGATAAAACAGTCACTAGCCGTGATACCGAACTTTTTACTCGTATCTTAAAGGCACTCAGTGGGCCACCTACCACTGTGATCCCTATAATGCACTGTGGTTATTAGACTGTTTAAGTATTATTCAACTTTTGTAATAATACAACGATAGAATTCATTGGTAAATTTAAAATATAATTTACTCGCTGTCTTGAAAAGTCCAAATGAACACTACAGTTTATCCTACCACTCTCAGAAATAACACTTATTTTTGACTATTCCTGAATCCTCAAGCCTCATTTCGGTAATTTTGAGGATTGTTTCGTCAAACTATCGCGTGACTTTTGAGTAAACGCGAATCTTCACTTTTACGATCGTGATTTGACGATTCTGTATCTTGATTTTGAGGAAACTGAATCTCATTGTTGTAATCGCATGCTCAAAAATGACGAAATATTTCTTTAGATTCGACGACATTCAAATCCTCATAAAAATGACGATTCAAATTTCCTCAGTTTGAGGAAACGAAAACTGAGCATTTGCCAGTAATGGAATCGTCAAAATTAAGGAAAATTTCGTCGTTTTTGAGCCTTCATTTTTTAGAGTGTACTTTGCCAAGTAGTTGATCAATGTTTCAAGTAGCCCACACGAAGCAAATGTATCCAATGCTATACATTATAACAATCTAAACGTATATTTAATGTTGCTGCTAACAAATAATACTTATCAATCGGGCTATCCTGCTAAGTACCTACGATGTTTAAATTTACCCCACGCTGCATAGGATGCTGCATTTTGATACTGTCCCAAGTCCCGATAAGGCAGTCATTAACTGCGATATCATACTTGTTCCGCCTTGCTGAAGAGACACACCAAATGGACCACCTGTCATTGTGACACGACGAGTGATTTGCGACGAGACATGGCCGAGATATCACTTCTAACTAAAACCAGTAACAGACGGGGGTTATCGTATGTGCGGATCGGTGTCACAGCTTTATTTGCAATTCAATTCTCGATTTCTAAGCTAACGAAGCATTGTTTCTCAAAATGTATAAGATGCGTTTCCGTTGGGGCCATAAATTTGCTTAATGGTTCACCTACGCATGATAACAGCAGAATCTTTTTTTGGTGACTCTGTGAATGTCCGTCGCCTTGGGTAGGGTGTGATTGCATGAAAATTAAAGAGCTTAGTGGAAGAAAGTGCCAAGTGACAAATAAGTGAAAACGTGAAAATGAGCCTTAAAGTTTCTAGTTTGCACTCAGTTCTGTTGAAAACGGAGCTTGTAAGGCTTAAAAAATATACTTAAAGTTAATGAAAAGGGGAAAACTTTTTATAGTTAATGAAGTTAGTAATGCGTTCACTGACACAAACTTCTCCATTTTTCATAAATGTCACTTAGCACGTTCTTCCACTAAACTCTTCAATTGTGCTAGTTGTATTTCACTTACAGGGTTTTTTTTACTTTCAAATACCTCATATAAACTACAAGGTAATGAAAGTATTGAGATGGGGCTGAAGATCCGCATTGGAGATTGGTGTTTTCTACACGTTTTATAGTGAACTGAATCTAAAAAAACAGTGTTTGAACATTCGTGTGTCTGAAACCACTCTATAGCTTGAACTAAAAGAGCTACGGACTTCAAATTTCGTACACGTATTCCTAGTATCTGTAGGTCCATATTAAGCTTTAAGAAAATTGCGCAAAGTGTAAACTATCATATAATTCTTACAGGTTTTTAAGTTATTGAAATTACCTTATAAGGCATACATTTACCTTTAGATGTGTGCATTGATTTATTGTAATCGTGTGGTGTTGCACACCCCAAGTTTTATTGTATTTTCAACATTGACAATTGTGGGGCCTAGTTGAAAAACTAACATTTTCCGAAGTCTAACTATGATATAGGGTCCGATCTGTTCATTGAACACTTTGACGATTGTTAATTCAACTGAAAGAAGTCCCCAATGAAGAAACCGGACCCTATATATTAGTTATACTTTGGAGAACGGAATTTTGCAACTAAACCCTACAATTACGAAATAGAGAACTTAAATTTCAGAAGAAAACATCTCCAATTTATCGGGTTTTTATATTTTATTGCATGCGAAATACTATTTCATAGTGGAGTTTTAAATATATATTTGCAACAATTATAGTGTTTATTTTTAAATTCCTTAACAAATAGTTTAAAGTGCTATTTTTTAATTTTGAATTTTTTCCTATAATAAAAGTAGGTACAAAGTTTTTATCTTATTCATAAGTTTCCGTTCACTTGATTTTTAATTTTATTAATAAAAACATTTTTGTAGCAGAAATTAATGAAATAATGTGAGAAACTATTGATTATACATGGTAACTAAATTTTACTTTTTTTTAAATTAAAATGGCGCAAAAATTATTAATTTTGCAAAAAAATAGGCTTGTTATTCCTATAAAATTTTTAGTCTTAAATTTATAGAATTACATTATGTTTATGGTATTACATTCTCTACGAAAAACTAATTTTTTTTACCATTACTATTTGAGTGTTTTTTATTGGAAAAAATCTATTTTGTAATTTCTGGTCCATTTTTTACTTGTTGTTATTCAGAGGGATATTTGACATAATGAAATTTAAAATGTAATTTAAGTTGGTTTAAATTATAGTAATACATTTAAAATATAAAATTCGATAAAATTTAATTTTGATCACGTGTACATCCCTGGGCAATTTTTAAATTGGCTTTAAAACTGTTTTCCTTTCCTTGCAGACCATTGATTAAATTACTTAGATACGTTGTGCGATTTTAATAAAAACATTTGGTAAAATATAAAAACACGTTTTTCACAATTTTTACTGGCAAAAGTTAACATTGATAAAAATCACCTATACATATACCATTTAAATAAATTTAGTAAACAATTATCTATTGTAACCCTCATCCATATTCTGAATTTTGGCATCTTTATCATATTCAATAAAGTTTTGTATATCAAAATAAACGCTGTAATCTATATCATCTTGAATAATTGTATTGTATTAGGAAAAGGTTTTGGAGACAAATCTTCATCAAACTTTGTGTTTGATTAAATACGTTTTAGAGCTGAACAAGCAATATTATACAAACTATAAATTACAAGTGAATTTAAACACCATTAACCACTGGTATCACAAATTTCGTAAAGAGTTTTATGCAGTCGGATGTTTGGTTTCTAAAATAATATTTCGTGAAACATTTCGTATATTTTGATATTAAATCAAATACACGCCAAGTTTTGTATATTGTCAACTTCAACTTATCTATGAAATAAAGGAAAGAAAGCACCTCTAGTTGAACGACAATAAAAAGTTTGAAAAAAACACAAACCGACTCATAAAACATCCCCCAATATTGCGATTACTTAAGTTTAATAAAACTATCTTATCTCCTATCTCTCATGTCAATGGAAATTAAACTGTAATAATTCAGATTTTTTTTATCAGTCAACTTTGCGGAGAAAAGACAAAGAACCTAACTGTGCTGATGTCTAAAAGCTGTCGAAACGGCTTAGAAAAGATTGGTCAATGAACCATGAAGTAAAGGCATAGAAAGCTTACAAGCAATTGATTAAGGAGTATAGGAACTTGAACGCAACCCGAGGAGGTCTTGAAACAAGAGACCGTTTTAAGTAATTTGAGACTCCCCGAGCTTAAAAGGTTAACATTTGTCCATTTTTTTTAAAAACATTTGCAGAATTATTTTACTTATAGACAATGGGTTTTATGAACATGTCAGGAGTCTCCATGCTGAAGATCTCACGAAGTAAACTTTTAAATATTCTCCCGCGGTATGAAGTATTTATAATCATTTTGGTTCTTAGTTGTACATGTTGTTATATTCTTTGTTAAGTACTAAAAAATTACATCATAAAGGCCTTCCAACTGTTTAAAGCATTTGATACCTAGAATATTGACAAACTTTTTAGTAGTGTGATTCAAGTAATATCGATTTAACATTTAATGTGGAAAAGTTAATTTTTCTCAATAAAGCCCCAAATGTTCTGTTTTCGACCAATTGTCTTTGGATGAAAAATAATTTAACTTTCTACCCGAAGCTAATTACGCTATTTGGTAATGTGGGAAATATTTTGGCATCAAGCCTTGGTCTATTAACCATTTAATAGTATCATCCCTACATACAGTCATTTGTCAAAAGCTCTATTATCACCTTTTTCTAAATATTGAATACCAAAATTACTTAAATGCTTTGTTGGTAGAAAAACTTTCAAAATTTCACCTGCTTTAATCGCCAGACCACATTTTATGATTATCACCTAATAACTCGATTTTTTTCTTCAGATAGCGTTGTTCAGTCTTTCAAAATGGTTTGGTGGCTTTTCGTTACAATAACAAAAAAAAATGGTTGAAGGACAAAACATCAGTTTGATCAGTCTTCGGTAGCAATTCTAAATTGGCGAAAAACAATTGGTCGGAAAACAGTCTGCTAAATTTCACCTGCACCAAGACAACTTAAAATGGGGTCGGGCGATTAAAGATTCTCCACATAGTAACTAGATTTTTTCAGCGAGCGTTGATTAGGTCTTTCAAAACGGTTCGGTGGCTTTTCGGATCCGTGGCGAAAAACAATTGGTCGGAACGTAGGGAGAAAACATCAGTTGGATTAGTCTGATCAGTCTTCGGCAGCAATTCTAAACTAGCGAAAAACATTTGGTCGGAAAACAGTCTGAAATTTCACCTGCACCAAGGCAACTTTAATCACCCTACCCCATTTTAAGTTTCTCACCTAGTAACTATAGATTTTTCTTCAGCGAGCGTTGATCAGGTCTTTCAAAACGGTTCGGTGGCTTTTCGGATCCGTGGCGGAAAAACAATTGGTCGGAACGTAGGGAGAAAACATCAGTTTGATCAGTCTTCAGCAGCAATTCTTAACTAGAGAAAAGCAATTGGTCAGAAAACAGTCTGAATTTCCACCTGCACCAAGACAACTTTAATGGCCCGACCCCATTTTAAGATTCTCACCCAAGATTTTTTTTTTTCAGCGAGCGTTGATCAGGTCTTTCAAAACGGTTTGGTGGCTTTTCGTTACCCTAACAAAATATATGGTTGAGTCGTAGGAAGAAAACATCAGTTTGATCAGTCTTCGGTGGCAATTCTAAATCGGCGAAAAACAGTCTGCGAAATTTCAACTGCACCAAGGCAACTTTAATCGCCCGACCCCATTTTAAGATTCTCACCTAGTAACTAGATTTTTTTTTCAGCGAGTGTTGATCAGGTCTTTCAAAACGGTTCGGTGGCTTTTCGGATCCGTGGCGAAAAACAATTGGTCGGAACGTATGTTAATCCCATTAATTCGCCGTCCGGGGAGAGGGGTCGTCTCGAAGAGGCCCCACAAAAATAGGCAGGAGAGGGAGTGAAGTCTTCTCGGATAATGGATGATGGATGAGGCCCGGGATGTGATCAATAGCGTCAGGAATTGTTCCCATCCCACACGCAGCTTTTTCGCGAAACATCGTCTCGCCGTTTTCACGCTCAAGTTATAGATGCTAGGGTGTGCTTTTTTTTCTATCTTCCTAGAGAAGGTCCTAGATTGTTTTCGCGGGGTAAAACGTTCACAGCGGCATTTGCCTATGAAAAAGATTCGCATGAATTGAAAATTTGTTTCGTTGCGGTTTTGATTTTGATCTCTCCTATATCGTCTTTTATATTTTAGGGCTTGTTTGACACTCCTTGGAGACTATCCCGGGTGCTTTTTCCATTTTGAGCGTCTTCCGTATTAAAAAAAAACTCGCTGTCATACACTACTAGTTGGAGGATGATTTATTTTGTATGGGGGAAGGTACTTATCGAACATATTTGGGGGAGGGAATCTTGCGTCATCGTGAATGTAGAGCATGATGGAAGAGTTTGGTCAACCACAAAATACAGCATTTCGCTTAATACAGAAGAATGGCCACTTTCAGGATATAGACTATCAATTGGCGCCATTTTTTTTTATAAGAACTTCAATCGCTAAATGAAAAAAGGGGTCGTATCCATGGGAAAATGTTCTTAAACGATTTTTTCTTCTAACATTCTAGTGAACGAAAAAATGTACACGAAAGTCTTCTTGGGAGCATGACCTAGCATTTTATGAATCAATTATATAACGGTTTTAAATGTTTACTGAAGTTATTCATTTTATAGAGCAATTTAAAGGTTATACCGACCATAAAAAGCAATCATGACATTTAACTTTCGTTAGACTAGACAGTAACGTTTTTATCACAGTTGTTTAAATACCAGTTTTCTAAATCTTTCCAAATATTGTATACTAGTACCTTATATATAATTGTATCACATGCTTATGCTTAATTTTAAAAAAAATTGTATATAGTTTGGTGGGTATCAAGTATTTTGTTATAAAACTCAACTATGACAAATCACACTCAATTCAACATAAAGAGATGAACTAAACATCTCCCCATAAAATGCACCACTTGACCCTTTCAGTCCCAATAATAATATGGCATCATCATTTTAGAATTTTTTCGGAACGTCTATGGCCATTTATTATAACAAAAAGCACATTATTTAATTCTTCAAACTTTTTTTCTATTAAAAAATATTTTTATTAATCCCAATAGATGTCAGCCCTATTATTTTTTAATTATGATCAGAAACATTCTGCGAAATGGCATCACCGGGACTGAAAGGGTTAATCACGAAAAACATTTGCCATCGTAATGCATGCAATGCAGACCATATTGTCTCTCAAACATAGCTTTTTCAATACATATTTTTCTAATCATTATCAACCAATAACAAAATCTCAAAGAGGGCACACTATTTCTAGTATCCTAGCCCCAGAGTTTTTCAAGCTCAGAAGCATTCGTCACTCCATCAGTCAAGTCTCTATTACATGATCATAAATTAGCTGGAGGTAGCACCCGACGAACACTTCGCAGGTAATGATCATTTGTAACAATCATTTGTTCAATCCTCCCGGCCTTACGCGAAAGGTGGGCCTGACTTATTGGTATAAACTGATAAGTTATGGTCTTTGGCGACCTCCCCGCACTTGTAGAATGCAGGTTCGGCACACTTCGTACATCGTAAATCAACGGTGGGGAGGTTTGTATCTGCTGTACATGGAGAGCAATGGCTTATTTAGTAGTAAATTTGAGTTTTCGGTACGTGATTTTTCAATTGTTAAAAGGACGGAGGCCAGGTGGTCTAATCAGTTTTTGTAAGAAAGGTGGTTATAGATTAAAGCATTGACGTAGTTTCACTGGTTTTTTTTATTTGGGTTTAGGTAGAATAACGCCGCACTAGACCAGCACAAAGGCTATGTGCATGTTTCACGTTACGAGTGGCAATAGTTCCAGTGGTATTGTTTTCATTTTTGATAATTCTGGAAGTACACGTTTTGAACAATATTATCTTGCCTTACTGAAACTAATGTCGTGTACAAACTTTCAGAAGAACTAAAGCCTTTATCTATTCGTGAATCAAGTTAAATTTCTATCCCACGAGTTTCATTTCTCCATATGAGGCAAAATATCATCTAAACTGAAGTTTTTCAACAACATAGAAGTTTTGGTAATTCTCCACGTACTTGAAATTTATACGAATAAAAACCGAAAAAGTTTAATAAATAGCAGGAATAAAAACAAGTTGTACACTCTTAAAACAAACACTCCTAATTTAACTCAGTCTGAGTGGATTTCACTCCTCCAGACTGGAAAATGCACTTCTCCTTTTGGAGTGGATCCTTTGTGTGCTAAACCTCCGACAGGATCACTCCAAACGAGTGATTTTAACTCAGTCTGAGAAAATATGCATGCCTTCAGGGTGTCGAAAGTGCACTTCTCCAACTGGAGTGGATTTCACTCTTTTGTTTTAAGAGTGTACTCTACAATAGAACAGAGAAAAAACGTACATTTTCAGTTGAATCAAAACAACCCATGAAATCACAGGAAATTCATTTTTTCACTTAAGGGGTTTGTATACCTCATTTTGCAATTCTTATACATTAATTGATGTTTTTTTTAATTGTACATGTTTAACATTGGGACAATAAAATTAATAAAATGACTAATTTAAAGCTTCTATTTTACTGACCACAACTAACGCATTCTGTTATTCATCACATAAAGAAAATCTCGACTGAAAAAAAAAATTAAAAAATTAAGATTGTGTTTTTCAAGATAAAAACTTTGGCTTTTATTTTATTGCCCATCGGGGCCGTAATTGGTATGAAAAAAATATCCTTACAATAAACAATTTTTAAAAACTTCAAATAACGTTAAGTATTATGAAAAAAAGTTACAAGATTACTTTAAAGTTTTCTTTATTTCATTATAAAATCTGAACTATTTAATATAAACCATTAATTCAAAATCCCTTCATACAAACTTGTCTAACATTTTCCGAAAACTCCTTACTAACTCAATTCCACTACTGACTAATTCACTCAAAACACTTGTTCAAACAACTTGTGTAAAGATCATAAATAACCAAAACTAGACCCCACCCGTAGAAGATAATTTATAACAGTCGGTTCTACCGGTCTTACGCCAAAAGGAGACAACTCATAGAAGACATACTTATTAAGATAACTTATAGTCTTTTAGACCCAACAAATAACTTATGGTCTTTTGGACCTCCCATCTCAAAGGGTTACATGTTAGGTATGACCAAAGGGGTGTGTGAAGGTGGTGTTTACTTCAATTGGGAGTTCACTAAGAGTCGTAAATCACAGAAGCCACCACGTGTGCCTGAATAAGTTTAGTTTCGGTACAGTAACGTTGTACTAGATCTACAGATGGGCTATCGTCGTATTTAGCAAACGCCAGCCCCACAGACATTTTTTTTTCCTCCATTGATATTTTTAACACAATCTTCTATGGGATGGCGGTATTAAAGACTGCATTTGATAAATGGCATAAAAGGACCTGGGTTAATACCAAACCTACCACAGAACTAGTCTTCTCTAGTTTCTATAGGGTAAATTAGATATTGCCTCTAAATAGAAGATATTAGGAGTTCAAAATAATTTTCTTCGTTTTCTACATTTCAAAAAATTTAAACCCCTCATCGAACCTTCGTAGTCTGTTTCATAGGCCCACATTAAAATCAAGAAGGCATCTTTCTTCTTTTGTTATTTTATAATATTATAAATTATACGGTTGATTGTCTTGAATTTGTGTTGAGTTAATTTTTCTGTAAAAAGCATTTCTTGCGCAATAATGATTTATTTGTTGTACCACTCAGTAAAAATAATTTTTTAAGTAATCATCCACTTTATAGATTTTATCGTAATTTTAATCTTTTTAGTATTGAACGACTTATTTTCGACTTTTAATGATTTTAAAAAGAATGTCTGCGGATTTTATGTGATTGAATATCTATCCTTTTCCCCACCTCTATGATTGGGTTTTAACCTGTTGTGTGTGTGTTTTCTAACTAAATAAAATTTTGTAATAATTTAGTCAATCTTTCAATATATTTTTACTTTTATTTCATTAAAAAATACTCCCTATTACTAAAAATTAACCTTTCAACAAGCAAATCTGGAAATTTTGTAGCTTCTACCGTTTATTACTAAATAACACACGCCCCACGACATTCAAAAGCCTTTTACAGATATTTATAATTAGTTTTCTTGCTGTTCTATGTGTTACTTAGTAAAAATCCTGGTCTTATATTTACATTGCACATGACTAGTTTAATATTTCTTATTGTGCTATAAAAATACAAAAGTCAGCAAATTAAAAGCTCTTGTTAAATTTTTTGGACAATTTTTTAATACCAATTGCGGGGGTTTGTAACAAATTTATCGAACGAAGAAATATATCTATAGAGAATCTCATACATCAGTCAGAATGACACATTCGTCCCAAGAGTCTAATTCTAACCGCCTTCTCAGTTTTCTCGTGATACAAACACTTGATAATGAATATGCACGAGACAAATGATTACATTCATTGGTATAACGCAGTATCACGAGTTAGGTTTTAAAATTGTATTTTATTGCATAATTATATAGATTTTATTTGCCATTTAGAATACAGAAAAATATACTCTTACAAAAGACTCCAATTACAGTTATTAAATAATTCTTATTACAAAAATCCCTAAAAGCCCAGTAAAACTCCAATTATCCGAATCGATTAGAACCGAACACCATTCGGATAACAGTAATGAGTTTTTTTAAAACATTTTTCACAAAATTCTTAATGATTAATTTTTTCTTCCCAGATCTCATTACTTTCTGAATGAAAGACAATATATATATACATTTCTCTAAATACTGATTTTTTTTTAAGATGCCGACTATTTTGCTACGATGTTCTTAAGTATTGTACAACATGTGTTGGGTTTTAGAATTAAATTTTTTTAATTTCTTTTTCTGTAAAAATTAGTTTTTGTTTACTATTTCATTGTATGTTTCACGTTTATTTGCATCGGAAATTGTTGCGCATACATTGCTTTTTTAAAATTACAAACAGCAATGCTAATTTGTTGAAGAACTATCGTATGAATAAATTTATTTCTTTAGATTAACCACCCAAAATACTCTTAAATTAATATCGTAATAAAATAGTAAAATAATTAAGGGAAAAAATATTTTAAATGTCCATCACTAGCCTTTAAAATTTCTTTTCATCTTATCTGTTCCGGTCTTCAAAGTTAATTTCTACCGCATTAGTCAAAGAGCCGTTGTCTATAACCTTTCTCAATACACCTCGTTAGTGCCGTTCAGCTACTCATTCTAACAAGATTAACTCGGCCGAAAACACAAAGCAACAGAAGCCGCCTTATAAATTATAACCGGATTCAACTGTAATGAACACGGGAACAAAAATCTAGCTGCTGAACACAATGTTAAACTAGTATGTTTAGCTGGATGGTGTTCAGACAAAAAAAAACTGTAGTTTGACTTTTAAACCGCACATCAATTAGAATTAAAAGGTTTTATTTAAGTTATTTATTTGCCTTTAAAATGGAAAATTTAAAGGTCAATTTTTTTAATGTTTAAGACCGAGGAAGTGTTACTTAAACAAAGAGAAAAAATGGTCATAAGAATGGTTTTGATTGAGTAACGTGTTGAATATTATATGTAAAAGACAATTATTTACTGTAATCGAAACTTCTCACGTCTTCGAGTACAGCTTTTCTTTTTTACACATTCATTTAATTATCTAATTTCTATTTAAGTAAAAACTTGATTTTAAATCGGTAAAATGTAATAATATCTAAGCGAGGCTATACAGTAATAAGTTTTGTTGAAGTAAGTTCAGACCTCTTTCTTTTAACTTGTAATCGTGATTCAATACAAAATCATTAAATTTTTTGTATATTTAAAATTTACGTCCTATTTCATGCATTAAGCGTAACGTAACGTTTTTATTTCAATAGACATTCGAAATTCAAATTAAATAAAGTCAAAATCAATTTTATAACAAAATTGAAGTCGTATGATTGGTACCACGTCGAATTAATTTATTTCCATGAGCGTTAGGATATAAAAATACATGAAACTGAAATAAATGTTTAAGGTTTATTTATAAAGACTTTTTTTTACACTGTTGCATACTATCTCGCCACAAAAATTCCTCCAATGTAATATCTTTCTCTTAGGAATCTTAGGCATGTGATAGAAACACTTAGGATACAAAATTGCTTAAATCTTTATTTGTATAACGTTATTTCTCTGCATCCATAAAGGTTAAAATATATAAGATTTGAATACTCTTCGTTGTTATAATTTCAATACATAGTGGTCCGTAAGCCACAGAGAAAAATGACACTTTTTCAAATCTGAATAAATCTATGTTTTCATTATGAAATGAAACTTTTTTTCAAATATGTAGACCCAGTGCTTTACCAAGGAAAATGGTCGAATGGTTATCGTATTGGTTAGTTCTTTAAAAAATTAGAATTATATTTAAAGTTCAGATTTTTGTAATCATAAAATGAGAATGGAAATTTTATGCATAAATTGAGTCCAAAACATACAAAAAATATCTAAATTTTTTGTACACATTTAAGCAGCTGGTAAAGGAAAAACTGATTTATTAAGTTTTATTCACTTTTGTCAATATTACATGCATGTTCAGCTCCAAGTTAAAAATAGTTCTTATTTCAACTATTAGAGTTTATGAATTATTTGTATAGCTGCTGGTTCTTTCGCTATATTTTCGTATTTTTAAAATTACGCCAGACCAAAAAAAACTAATTAAAAATTTTAATTCTGCGTAAATAATTTTTATACCTTAAATAACATTGTATGTTGTAAAAGGTTCCCAGAAATAAAACATTTTGCAAATTTCTCAGAACTACGTTCATATCAGTTTTTAAAAATATATATTCTACATTTTAAACTGAAATTTAACTAAGAAAACGGATTTAATTTGAAATATTTGCTGCTATTTTAAGATACAATAACATTTTATATTATAGTAAATTGTTAAAATCTCCAAACTTGAATTCATTTTATTTCTAAAAATTATGAATTGGAAGAACTAAGACCTAATACAATGCCTGCCATAACCATTATGTAGTTACTTCCATTTCCAAAATCTATACTTAATATTTAAACAGCAACAAAATGCTGTTAAGAAATTAAAATCAAACCACTGAAATAAACTAATACTTAAAAAGGACAAAAAGGATCATACCTAAAGTTTAGTGTCAAAACGGTTAACGCCTCTTGTAATTTAAGAGCTTAGTAGAAAAACGTGCTATGTGATTTTTTGACAAAATTGGGATTTTTGAGCCAATAAGTAGTAGATTATTTCCTAATTTAAAGATTATAAGTTTAATCTTTCTATAAACTATAAGTAAAGAGTGGTTTTCACCGTGTGTAAGTACCTTACCTACCTTGGTGAATACTTAGGCGATTAAAGAAACCGCAAAGTCATTGAAAGCTCTTATGTGATGTTTACTTCGGAATTGTAGACATTTACGCATGCTGTGATAATGGGTGGATGAAACATTTTTTATAGCATCAAAATCTTCTCGTTCGTTCTACAGGCGGTTGCGTAAATTTCTAAAGCATCAAAATATCGATTGAAATAAATTAACATTCGGGATTGTAAATAAAAATGTTTCATTCTTAGATTAGTAAAGCAATACCAGCTTCAGGCTAATATCTGGATTTAAATAGCAAAATAAAAAAGGCATTTCGTTTTTTTTTTTTTTTTAAGAATCATAAAAAAATAATGCGGAGTTGCCTATTTGAAAGCGGCCAAGAACCCAATTAAATTACTAAACTTGCCCATTTCCCCTGAAATAGGGCTAATAAATATATCATTAACTATATTTAAATGAAGTTTCTAGCATCATACAACATTATTGAACATACATCATAATCTCAAATGAAAACTGAACTTCAAAATAATTTCCTACCTGTAAAGTTGAGGTTTCAGTATACGTCGCCTTGTATTCCATGAATCCTTTTGTGTTCTTACTTTGTCCCATCGAATATATTTTAAATAACACTTTGTTGAAGAAATCAGTCCACGAAATAAAAAGTCTACACAAGTCCAACTTTTCAGACGCATGGCGACGAATAAAGGAACAAAACAAAGTAACTGATGACAACTTTACTACGAAACCAAACCAGAGTCACTGAAAATTATGATTCGGCATTTTTCTTCATTTTGGATACATCATTTCACTTCCTAATCATATAAAATATACATAATAATAATTCGCACTTTGGCTTTTTTTTTATTTGGAAACTTTGCACTAGAGCTTACCGAAGTTGTACAGATAACTGTTTGTGGTCAACCAAAAAAAAAAACATCGCATGTGCTTTCCAATTATGATTTGACGTTACTCCAAACAAAAAAACACAATCATCCTAGAAACAATTATTTTTATTTTAAAGAAGATTACAATCTTTCAATTGCGTTTCACATTATTATAAACCAAAAACGGGAGGCTAGAAATAGACAGAACGAAGTGTTCAACCCAACCTAACCAAAATCAGAGCCCAAAAAAATTATCCATCCTTCATGGTGCATTGGGAAGAAGTGAATCTCGTCACTTGACCGTGCCGAGAATTTTCAAAGCGTACGTTTCTAAAACAGCTTTTAAATTTACTATGAACGTATTTGTGCTTTACAAAAAAATCTTCAAAAATCACGGGAGTCTCCGAGTACAATGCATGCATGCTTGTTGAATCTGTGGAGTCCAAAATCCCGACGGCGTTAGTCCGTTAGTGTACGATGTCGCTCTAAGTTCCGTTGGGAGCCCTCAGGATTTCTGTGACTGGAGTTCCAAATTACGATGCGTAATTGGTTGTTTTTAAGCTCCTCACTTAAGGCTAAAAATAGACAGCCGGAAACGATTAATTTACGTACCTACACCATTTTATGGGGGCCCGGGTGGCCTAAAGGTTAAGGTCGCTGACCATCACGCTAGCAGTCTCCGCACTGTACCTTTTGCGGGTTCAATTCCTTCCTTTTCCGTGGGTGTAGTTTCTCTCTCTGTGTCAGTAAAAATTTTATATGCGTCTGTCCTACTTGACCAAGGTTTATAAGCGGATCTCTGATCAAGCACATAAAATCTGAATATATATGTATCAACCAACCAACTATTTTCTAATGCTATTGAGTTAATTTCTTTTTGTTTGGGTACCGAACACGCGCGTTGTCTATTTTTTGTGCTTTTGAGCAACTCTGTATTCTTCCACGAGAACGAAATTTACTACAAGACAATATAAGAAGTTCTCACTCCACTGTGTATTGAACTCATTTTACGCAAGTGTCAATGTTTTGTAGGTTCTGAAATGGCACAACCAGGGCCTGATTATCCATTAGGCCCGGGCCTAGGGCCCCCGATGGGCCTCCTAAATTTATTTGAAAACTTTTTATTTAACAGGTATCCGACTGGGTAAAAACGGTATTTTGGATGATATTTCCAATTTTTTTTTTATTACCTGCTTTTATAACCTGTTTTATTAGCTTTCCAAAACAGCTTTTCGCCCAAAAGTGCAACCGGAAGTGGCATTCCGAAACCAGAAGTAAAAGTATTTTGTGAAACTTTTAATTTATATTGCAACTAAAATTCATGAAAATGCTTCAAAATAATTGTTTTGATGTTTAATAAGTTTCTTTTAATAGTTTAATTTTTGTTTTTCATATTTTAATTATTGAAAAATGGCAACAAGATGTAATTTTAGTTTGTTTACAATTTTAAACTTTGTTGCAAACACGTTTCTTTTTGATAACTTCTTTTCAATCTTTTTAAGATAGTATTTTAGTTACCAAACTACATATTATTTTAGATAATAAGCTGTTAAAAATGCCCAAAGCTAGATCAAAGCGTACGGATAAACGTGGTTTCAAAGGAAACCGCTATACAAAGAAAGGTGATGCAAATATTTCGTCTGCAAGCGAGTCTAAATTGAAATATTTTCCCACTGTGTATGATGAAGCTATAATTCGAAGCGTACCCATCGAACTTAGTGGAAACAGAATTATTGATTTGTCGACTTTAATTTCTGTCTTTTCACTACAATGCTGCCCTTATTGCTTTACTTCTGGTCTGAAACTAAATGAAGATTCCAGGTTTGGTCTAAGCTCCAACTTCTCTCTGCAGTGTACACATTGTGGTTTCACTAAAGGTTTTTCAACATCTCCTAAAGTAAGAAGTAGTAATATAGTTAATACTTTACATCATTGTTGCTCCTCAAAAACTAATCAAATGCATGGACAGTGTCCTACTGGACTCGACAGCTGGTGTAAATACCAACGAGCAAAATTTGCCGGCATCGAGGTCCAAGATAAATCTGCTGGTTTGCCAACCAATATAATAAATATTATCAAACCAATTTATATGCAGCTTTGCGACCAAGAGCTACTAAAAAAGCGCCTTCACGGACTTACCCAAAATAACAACGAAAGCTTCAACGGAGTCGTTTGGAACATTATCCCGAAGAACAAATTTGTTGAAATTGATACTTTGCGCTTGGGTGTGTATATTTCAGTATTATTGTTTAACTCTGGATTTGCTGGTCTAATACCATTATTTGGTAAGTTGAAAATTCCAAGTGCACCTTCAACCTTAGAAATGTACAAAAAAATTGATTCGACCCGAATACAAGACTGTAAACGCCATTCCTTACCTTCTACAAAACAGTGCAGAAAAAAAAGAAGATCCATGAGAAAATCTAAAGCTGTTTTAGATTTAGAAAAGGAAGGTACCACCTACAATTATGGAGGTTTTCCAGCTTCATAAAAAGTACAAAATATGAATTGTAACAAATTTTTACTTCAAAGTCAATTCCTGAAAAATGAAATTTTCCTAATTATCTATTCACGCTAACAGTCCTAGACTAAAATGTTTTTGTAGTAATTGTCTAAAATTTTCTGTGTTGATTTGATACATTAGTGTCTATGTTTTGAACTAAAAGCTAAGTTCTATGTTAAGTATATTTTAAAATATGAGTGATTCTGTTAACATTTTCTCTATTTTACATTGTCTTTCACTTTAAAATATGGGATCTAAGTCTCGTTTAGCTGTATCTCAGTGATCATTTGAGATACATAAAAGCTTTTAGTTCAAAACACAGAAAAGTATCTTATGTTTATTTTCCTCAAAGGATTTTAAAAAATGCATAAAATTTATTTTTCTAGAATTGTTACGCTAACATAAAAAATGCATGAAAATATTAAGAAAATTTACCTAAAAAGTCTCTCAATTTATTGAAAAAAACATTTAGCCTATAATTTTAGTATTTTTACATAGTTTTAAGTGAAACTCTTACTAAAACAAAAATAAAAAACATTTGTGACCTTTTTAAAAAAAAAGCCCTCAAACCCAGTCGGATACCTTACAAAACGTTGGAATGCCACAAAAAACTTTTTATTTAAAAACAAACCTATAAAACTTTTCCCATTGTAAAAATCATCATGTTTTTTTATTAACATGGCTTGTTTTGGTAAAATTGTAACTGATGTCGAAATAGGTAGGATACTGTTTCGCATAAGGGGCCCTGCAACCTGTTGTACATATAGTCCATACTATTCTTAATTGGGCTCTGGGCCCAACCAAGATATTAATATTAATATGATTTTGTACTGTTATTTGATATTATATGCTAAAACCTCTTTTTTGATTTCAGATCCCAAACCGAACTTTAATGGCTACAATTCCTCTACAAATGGAAACGATCCTAATGCCACCGGTACAGGAAGAACGAATTTTTCGACGAAACAATTAACAGAATTGGAGAAGGAGTACATAACTACAAAATACCTTAACCGAGCGAGGAGGATAGAAATAGCAACGGCCCTTCATCTAAATGAGACTCAGGTAAACATTTCATGAATTGACTTAACTATCTCAGTAGAAGGTACATTAGGAATTTTATCCCCAAAGGATTTTTTTAAAGCTAATATCCTACTATAATAGATTTTTTAGTGTACCAAACCCTTAGATATGATTAGAAGGTCGTTCGTTCAACTTAATTCTGAAATTTATCTATGGCAGAAATGCCCTTAAAAATAATTAGTACTGAAATCTGTTGTCAGTAGTCCGCGCCATAGAGTTAGAACGGTGGAGTAGAGGGGTCTATCAGTTTAAATGGTTTGAAGCAGGGCTGTCCGGTTTTTCGAGCTACTGCTCATAACATACCGGCTTTGTGGTATTTCAAGATTCACCGCTTTAGCAGTTTTTTTAGCTACTGCGCATAACATGGTAGCCGAAACTGTGGAAAGTGGCACTGAGGTATCCCAAGATGCACCGCTCTAGCCTGCTTTTTCTGTGCGTTACTGTGCACATACATGGACCGCACTAATATCTTTCCTAAAACTATGGTGTGCCTGCTCCCGGGTTAATTGATCAATTTGCTTATATTTTTAATTTATTCATATTTCTTAAATTTTCAATTTTTCAGGTAAAAATTTGGTTTCAAAACAGGCGGATGAAAAGCAAGAAAAGGATGAAGTCACTGAATTCGCTATCAATAGATCACACTAGCTCTGGAGGAGAGACTGGGACATCACCTACTGTATGCTCTGTGCCAGGGACAACAGTTCCTGTAAGTTCGCCTTCCGCCCCTGGGAAGATCACACCACCGGACAGTAAGCCTGGAAATGGCGATTTGGTGCAGCTTTTAGACTGTACTAGTATGGTGCGCAAGACATGAGTGGTGATAACTGTCTGGCGTAAGGACTGCTGTAACTGTAAGTTCATCAAGCAGAGTACCTTCTACACCAGGACACACAAACGGACAATGAGTCAGGAAATGGTGATTTGGTGAAGCTTTGATATGGATTATGCCAGAATGGTGCACAAGACAAGAATGGTGAAAGCGCGTTCGGTACCTTTCACCAGAATTACTGTATCTGTAAGTTCACCAACAGTGTCCCTTTTGTCCCAAGACAGATTTTGCCACCGGAGAGTGATTTAAGAGACGGTATTTGGTGCCGATTTCAAATAATGCCAGTATGGTGAACAGGATTATTAAAGAAAGGTGTTCAGAAGCCCTCTTGCAAATTGACAGATTCACCAAGAAAATGTGCACAAAATTATCTTTCGCATTTTTTGAAAAGCAAACTATGTACTTAACAGATATTTACTTTACACAAAAACTCTGACCATCCACTATCAAATTAATTTTACTTAGACTGTTATGAAACATAAACGAAACATTAAGTTAAAAGGTATGGTAGGACAATATTAACTTTATGTCACAGTTAAAGTTTTCATTCACGCATTCTTAAGATGAGACATTTTAACTAACTGTAACGATATTAAAGTAACTTTCTCCGAGAATAAGAGGTACTTTTAGTTGTTTTTTTATCAACTTTTATGTTTATTGCTTACTCTTCAAGTTTGTTCCTACATGTATCATAGAATTCACTAATTTCAAAAAACTACTGACTGTGTAAGTACTGGATTTCAATTTATAAATTATTGTGTCTTTTAATGTTGCTAAAATTATGGTACATAAAACTGCTCACACTAGAAGATATTACAGCCTATATTAATGGGGAAAAAACGATTTATTAGCAACCTGTTGAACCAAGTTGTATAGTGATATTTTTATGATTACGCTTAAAAAGGAATTTTTTATTATTTACAGTTATGTAATAACAATAGTCATGAATAATTTAAAATACCAATAGCTATAATTTGATCAGTCAAATCAACTGTTAAGCTATTGAAGTAACATATAATGAATAATATAATGTTCCTACATGTATCATAGAATTCACTAATTTCAAAAAACTACTGACTGTGTAAGTACTGGATTTCAATTTATAAATTATTGTGTCTTTTAATGTTGCTAAAATTATGGTACATAAAACTGCTCACACTAGAAGATATTACAGCCTATATTAATGGGGAAAAAAACGATTTATTAGCAACCTGTTGAACCAAGTTGTATAGTGATATTTTTATGATTACGCTTAAAAAGGAATTTTTTATTATTTACAGTTATGTAATAACAATAGTCATGAATAATTTAAAATACCAATAGCTATAATTTGATCAGTCAAATCAACTGTTAAGCTATTGAAGTAACATATAATGAATAATATTGCTTTTCTTATATGATATTTGAAGATTCGTTTTATTTAGCATATGATTTCAAATATATTAATAAATATAACATAAAACTGTTATAATATTAAACAATGACATGTGCATAGGGTTACATATCGAGCAATTTCAAATTTTAACTGCAAATATAATTTCTGTGGTTCATTTCACCAGTTTTGCTAAAACAATGTTTATTTAATTCATTTAGATTTTTTTCTCTCTTAAGGGAGAATGGGTGCGCTGGATCGCGGGTCTCCAAACTCAAATGTCTCAGTGTTAATCCAATGGGGATAAAAAAGCATTTTCTTTGTGAATATTCGAGATATCCTGAGAAATGTGACAAAGAAAATATTTTTTCTCCATTGGATTAACACTGATGCACTTTGCTTTGGAGACCCGCTATCCAGCGCGCCCATTCCCCTTTAAGCCCATCTGTTTGGATTTAGAAACAAAATAATTCAATAAAAGTTAACAAATTATTTAAATTTCAATAAAAAAATTTGCATGCAAGAGGTTGCTTGTTGTTTATGTATTCAAAATAATTGAACCAATGTTCATTTATCTATTATGAATCCGAATTATGTAAATAGTTTTTGTTTGTTGTGACTTTGTATATACATTTCTACTTTTGAGATTTTAAAGTGGCTGATTCGATTACTATATAAAATGTTAAAAATAAGAACTGTGTTTGAGAGAGCGTAACTAATAGTTCAATTAAAAAAATTTTTAATATATTAATGTTTAAAATTATTGTACTTCAAGCTTGTTGAAATCTTTGTATATTTTGGGTGGAATTAATAACTAATTATTATATATTATTAATTTCGGTAAAAAAGATATAGTAAGTTTCTTATCGGTCACTTTGAAATTATGTTTGAAATTTAAATTATTATTAAATATTACAATTAGTCGCTAATTGTGAACTTTACCAAATAAATGTTCAAATTTATTCTTTGTATACTGATTGACACTGTGTAGATATTTAATTATATATAAAAATGTCTAAAATCTATATTTGTTTTTGAAGGATGTTGAAAAAAAATAAGTTATGAGTAAATTTTAAACTTATAAACTGATTCTTGTTGCACTTCATCTACAATTTTTATGAATTCATTTGTTGTTTCTAAATGGTTTTTAGATTTTTTACGGTAATTTGAAACATAGTGTTTCATCAAAACTTAAGGTTACATAAAATTTAGAAAAAAAATTACATTGGAAGTTTTCACAAATGCAAGTTCAGTTTATTTAATTGCATTCTGAGAAAATAGTTTGATTGCATTATTTTTTCAAGTAACGTCATGAAGTACTGAACTTCATAAGTTCATAATTCTGTTCCACAGGTTTTAAAACTCAACTAACTCAATTTAATATTATTGAAAAGTGCATTCGCATTTAAAATTAATAACTTTTATGTTTCTTAGTGTGAAGGACTTAAAAGTCAAACACTAATACTTGAATTATAACAAGTGAAATGTTATATAATTTTAATTTAGTGTGAATGACCTGAATTTGCACCAAACACTTGAAATGTAAAAACTGAAGATGTCATATAAATTAAAGTTTATTACATGTGTTAATTATTTTGACTTTAAGTAAGGAAGGATTAAGCTGTGTACTATAAACTAGTTCCTGTGTTTTTAGAAAATTTTCTACGGGCATTTCAAGCTTCTTTTACGTGTTTTCCAATTGAAGAGCTTAGTGGAAGAACGTGCTAAGTGACAAAAAAGTGATAATGAGCTTTAACGGGGTTTTTTTGCACTCAGATTTGTTGAAAACTGTACTTATAGCCTAAAAAATATACCAAACTAAAGGTTGAAAAAGGGGAAACTTGTTATCCTTAAAGAAGTTAGTAATATGTTCAATGACACAAAAGCTTAATTTTTTTTAATGTCATTTAGCACGTTCTTCCACTAAGCTCTTCAATTCACTGTACAGCTTTTGTTCTTTATATCATTATATTTTACACTTAAACTTTTAGTAGCTATGATAAAATATTATCGTGAATCCTTCCACACTCAATATGAAGGCACTGTGAAAGCCTGATGCTATAGATTATCATACCGGTATTTTCATGAAATAAAAACCGTTGCAGTTTTATTAATTTGTTTTATTTATTTTATGAATGCTACATATCACCACACTTGACTAGTATTGTACTTTTTAAAAATCAAATTAAAAAGTCTGGTTTTAAAAAACTCTGGTTAAAAAAATTAAAATAGTTTAACTATCACACTAAAATGAAAAATATTAAGAATGAATTCAAAAATACTTAGGGTTCAGAATTCACGTTAACCAATGTAAATGGGTTATTTATTAAATTGTTAATTTGGTTAAGTTCGTAAGAGAATTTGGCCTTACGCTGCTTCTTTTTAACATTTTAGTGAAAGAAGAATCGTGTAGAGAATTCTATCCACGGACGTGGCTAGTTTTTACATTTACGATTTAAATATATTTAAAAAAAATCATTTATTGGAATTAAACAATACTGAAGAACTCTTAATAAATGAAGAACTCTTAAATATACTAAGACATCCAGCATTACTAAAATGCTAGTTTTAAAACATAACAATGACAGATACGTAAGATAATCATCAGGAGAAATCTGAAAGTTATTTTACTTTTGAATTTTTTGGTTTTCTAGCCAGTTTTCTGAGTCCTGGTAAAAAAAGGTTAAATGTTGTGATTGAAATATTAATATCCAACTTCTTACATATAAACATCAAGCAAAAAGCCCCAGTGACAAACGGTCTTTTAGAATGACATTGTCACCCTGCTCAGACACAAAAAGCATTTCCCTTTTAATATTGTTCCCAGCTTGTTAAAGAACAATCCAGTGACTACTTTATCAGCAATTTGAAGTTGCGGGCCATAAATTTGTGCCGAGATGTAATACATTTTCCTGACACTCAAACAGACGCTCAAAGGATGTTTTAACTTAAAATGAGCATCACGCTTCCAATGCATTCTCAGTGTATTTCTCTTATCTTCATGATTCCGGTGTCAGCAGACGCTTCAGAAACCTTTCAGATGTCTGTTTCCTGTTATATATCTTGGAAATGAGACTCTATCTGTGGTACTATGTGATTTGTTTGTGTAATGAGCTAGTTGGAAATATTAACGGTAGGAAAAGTGTTATTTAGTATGTTGTTGTTATTTGAAAGGAATGGCAAAGGCACTTGTTTTTTTCTTTGATCTACCGACAGGAGCGTCAATAGTCAAAAATGAAGTGTTTCAAAAACAAGTTTATGATTTTATTAGAAGATTTGAAGAATACTAATAAGTATTCTAGCACACTACAGTAGTTTAGTACACAATGGGTTCCAAACCAGTATAAAATTTAAAAAACGCATTTGGGGACATATGCGACACAATTGGCGAGAAAATTCAGATAGAAAAGTGAAATCTCAATTATAAGTCAAAAACACACATTTTCCCACAAATGACGGGTTTTTTTAGCGATAATTTAGTAAGCTTTTCGACAGTTTGAAACGAAAATTAGGATCGTTACCCATTATATAGCTCTATAGCGCAATGACCTCTGAACAACCAAGCAGTATTTAAATTATATTTTATTATTATTCAGTTTAAGACTCTTTAAAGGAAAACTTACATTCTGATACATTTATGAAAATAAATAAAAAAAAATATGATTGAAATAAATAAAGAATGATTAATAACTTACAGGTTCAAATATTTTTTTTAATTTTCATTAAATAATTTTACACAAAATATTCGAATCAATTTGAAAAACTATAATTATTGAGAAATGCTACTTTTATCATATAAAAAAAACCATTTATAAAACTATTCAATACAGCCGGAGAAATGCGGCTTTGAAAATAATTTTTTCACTGGATTAACACAGAAGCACTTTGTATTGGAGAACCGCGGTCGATGGAGCTCATTCGTCCTTAACACTAATTGACAAGATGTGGAAGGCACGAAATTTGCGTAAGAAGCACAACGGAATTGATCATCGTTTATATACAAATATCAATACAGAGACGTATATAGTAAGGCCAAATGGTGGCATATATTTCTTTGTTAAGATGTAATTTCATCAATACCATGGAGATTACTTCTTCTCTTCTAAAGCAGGCAAACAATGGCTTAAGGAAAGAAACATCAATGTTATATTATGCCCAGCTTATTCCTAAGATGTAATTGTAAACTTAACATAAAATGTTTGGTTTTACCTGTTTTGAAAAACGTATGCAAATAAGTGTCAGTTTATCTCATTTGAAAAATGTAGCAGAAATGAAGCTGCTTAATGGGATCACAATCGTACCTTACCTTTGAAGGGACTTGTTACACAGTATACCGGAGAGAAAGGCAGAAAAGAGTCCCCACCAAAAATTAACCATAAAAACAATAATGAAAACATGAATTGCTCTTATAATTGTGAGACTCTAAATATATATGATAATTTTTATA
The DNA here is from genome assembly GCA_023701765.1 of Hylyphantes graminicola. NCBI lineage: Eukaryota > Metazoa > Arthropoda > Arachnida > Araneae > Linyphiidae > Hylyphantes > Hylyphantes graminicola. The sequence continues at coordinate 12,999,157 of CM043122.1, forward strand.
TTTGGAGTTGATATTGTTTAGGGTTTATTTTTGGTGTTTATACGTCATATAGTAATAACTAAAAGCGTTTTTATTTTATTAATAGCTTCCAACGTTTTTTAAAAATAGGAAACATTAGTTGTCCTTATAATTGTAAGAACCTTTGTTTGACATATGAACCAAAACTGCTCCAAAATTAATTCAAACATTTGGCTACTTAATTTTGATTTCATTTCAGAGTAAAACTAATTTGCCAGACTTTGAAATTGGCTATACATATTGAACTGATATTTATGCCAGACAAACTTTCGAATTCCCGTTATTTTTCATGCCTAATTTCGTTTTTTGTAATCCATATTAAAACAGCAGTTCAACAATCGGTTTCACAGCTAACCGTATTATGAATTTTCCTTGGGGACATCACAGCAAAAAAAATCGTCATGCTTCAAAGAAAAAAATTAAGGGTAGGAGACAGAATAGAACGATTCGGACATAAAGGGGGGGGGGGGGGGACTGACGGCTCATGGGATGATTAATGTGTTACTGTAGCCCAGTTTGCAGCATCGGGGGAAGCCTACTATGATGTATGACTATTTCTTTCTGTAGAGCCCAGCAGACATAAACACAGCGATGCTTAGGGGGCTGAGCGCTACAAGGTCTGAGGGATGGATTTCTTTTTATGGATATTACCGCTTTTTTATGGGTTTTATTCGGATATTTTAGGCGTTGTTGGGCTATAAAGTAGGGAGGGTCAATGCTTTTATTAGGGCTACTGATTAAATGCGAGCAACAAGTAGTAGAAGAGACGCGTCGGCTGAAGACACTTGAAGTTTTATAGGGTTGGAAGGCATCGGATAGGAGATAATTATGTTTTATTAATGGGGAAGGATGTATTATGTATAAAATGATAAATATATTTTTATTCGTTTATAGGAAAAGGTATGGAAATTTTCAGATGATGAAAGAATAGCTACTCTCGACTACAATATCAGTAAAAATAGAAAGCCGATTACTAAAATAAAGAAACATCCAATTTGTTAATAATCAGTAAAATACAAAAATCAACGCCACACTTTTAAAACAAACGAGCGATTTTAACTCAGTCCGAGTTAATTTTCACTCCTACAGTGTCAAAAATGCACTTCTTCTACAGGAGTGAATCCCTTGTGTGTTAATCCTCCGACAGGATCACTCCAAACGAGTGATTTTAACTCAGTCTGAGTTAATATTCACTCCTTTCCAGTGTCGAAAATGCACTTCTCCTACAGGAGTGGATTTCACTCTTTTGTTTTAAGAGTGCATGTATTGGTATTGTAACAGAAAAAAAGTTTAACATGAACTTTAAAATACCATTACTTTTTTTAAAATGACATGTTATGAACTGGTAAAAAAAAACTAGGCTTGGGAAACTAGTGATACTTGACTTCTCTCGACTACAATATAGGTAAAAAAAATAAAGCCGTTTACTAACATAAAGAAACATCCAATTTGTTAATAATCAGTAAACTACAAAATCAACGCCATGTATTGGTATTACAACAGAGAAAAAGTTTAACATGAACTTTAAAATACCTTTACTTTTTTAAAATTACATAGTATGCACTGGTAAAAAGAAACTAGGCTTGGGAAACAAGAGATACTTGACCCAAGGCCTTTTCTCATAATTAAAAATAAGTTTGAATAGGACAAGCGCTGCGTAAAGTTGACTGTTAAAAATTATATGTAAATCAGTACGCCCAATTATCATAGATAAATACAAAAACATGCATGCAGAATACAGACAACACCACAATTTGACATGAATAACTAGAGTAAAAAATATTACTTCAAATATGCAAAACAAAACAAGCATGAAACTTGTTCGATTATGTCTCTTTTCACCATGGAAAGTTATGCACAGAAGCTAACAATATTTTTCCGATATGCAAAAGAATGCAGAGCTCTTAGTAGAAGATAAAAAAAAGGTAATAAAAAGAACATAACTATAGTAAAAAAAACTATTATTTCAAATATGCAAAACAAAACAATATTACAGGCATTAAACTTGTTCGATTATGTCTCTTTTCACCATGGAAAGTTATGCACAGAAGCTAACAATATTTTCCCGATATGCAAAAAAAAGCAGAGCTCTTAGTAGAAGATTAAAAAAGGTAATATAAAGGGTATAACTATAGTAAAAAAATATTACTTCAAATATTCAAAACAAAACAAGCATGAAACTTGTTCGATTATGTCTCTTTTCACCATGGAAAGTTATGCACAGAAGCTAACAATATTTTCCCGATATGCAAAAGAATGCAGAGCTCTTAGTAGAAGATAAAAAAAAAAGGAGGGAGGGGGGTCTATAACAGCGATCCCTTTCAAGCAGATTCAAGACTCGATCTATCAGTCAGCAAGCACTGCGTAAAGTCGAGCGTGAAAGGAAATGATCTGGAGATCAGGGACCGTCATGTTGGAAGAAAAGGGGGAAGCCTTGTGGTTTGGGCTTCCTCAAACTCATTTTTACCGGCAACTCTCCGCAGGATTGCTGTTAGGAGATTCGACGGGATATCTGACTCAATCCAGGTTGACGCGGGGGAATGAAAAAATAAATCAATGAAAGTGGTGGATTGAGGTACAGAAGAAAAAAATCTGACGAAAATTTATATTGCAGCGTGAAATCTTCTGGGAGCGTATGTAAGGGCCTCGGATAGATTCGATGTGAGCAGACCTTTATTTATTGCTTGACAAAATATGGTGCCTATCCTTATAGCTTTTTCCTATAATAAGTGGGAACGTCTATCAAAGTTTTTTTGTGTCTTATTCTTGTGTTCCATGACGGAATATTGTGGTGGTAAAAAATGGGAGAATGTGTTTTATTATTTAGGACTAAGGAAGTGTAAAATGCAAGGAATTATTAATCACTTCTCAGAGAGAAATTAATTTAATATGTATTTCTAATATAAGTGGTCTATGCATAAAACCTTGAAATTTTGTCACCTTGCATCGAATGCGAAAATATTATACGATGTATTACATTGAGTTAACATGGATAAAGTGTCACTTTTAACTTACGGTGTGATATGTAGTTGCTAGAACATTTGGAATGCTACAGTAAAGGAGTTTTTTTTAAATCACAATATATGTTTGTCGACACATATGTTTAACAAAACAAAAGATCTTTTTAAAAATGGGAAATGTTCTTTGCCATCTATTTTTTTTAATAAAAAACTTGTAATAAGCCAAACAGGATGAAAGTTATTCTGACACCGTCTACGCTCGAAAAATTAAACCAACGCTAGCCTATCTACATAATACTAAAAACATTATAATAAAAAGGTATATTCATGGAATCCCTTAGTAGGCAGGTCTGTAATAGAGATTGGTAAGGGCGGTACCGAATGTTTGAGGCCAGGCCCTCTTGCCATATATGGCCGAGCTAACTTTAATGATAGTGGTACCAAGGAAATAGTCGATGGGTTTTCGCACGGGCAGTAATTGCTTCGTCCCGAATAAACGATAAAAGAATTCGCCGACAAATTGCAAGCAGAGGAATTAAATTTCCAAGAAGTCTGTAGCCTATGGATCTCTTCTTTTTTTTGCCTTTAAACAGGTTTGCTGTGTATAAAGTATGCATGCAGCGACTGATTAAGTAATTTTGTTTCGCCCAGCGAGGTGATTTAAGTTCAAGAAAAGTAGAATGCTAGAGACTAGGCGGTTAAATACATACCACGAATTTCCCGGCGTGTAGTTGGGGATGAATGATAACAATTAAGATACGCATGCGGGTTTCTTCAGGCTAAAGGTCGAGATGTCTGTGTCTCTGAAACAAGATTCTTACATAGATAATGACTGGTTTAGTCCAGGTCTAATGAGGCGTTACTACTTGTATTCAATACAAGTTTGCTATTAAAGATTGTATATAAACACCTATAAAAACATGAAATGATGTTATGCTACTCCAGCTACTCCTATATTAAGTTTATATAATTTTGCATTTAATATTTGAAATTAGATTATAGTGTTAGAGAACTGGAGGTTTTGATACCATATATTTAAATGACATGACCTTTCTGGTATGCATAGTTGAAGATGAATTATAGTAATTTAGATATGTAAGGGTGGTTTCTTTGGTTAAAAATGTAAAAACATTATCAAAATGTATAAGTGCGTGTGATATAACATTGAATAGTCCACAAGTTGTAACATAAAGCCTAACCAAAAGTTATATTCTTTTCCAATTAAAAAAATATAGTTTATAGGAATTTGCTTGCTCTATGATGTGCAAAACTTTGATTACCTATTCGATTTAATTAAAAGGAATTGAAGTTTATGACGCTAATATTTAATTAAATGAATGTTGGAGGATTGAGTTTATTACTTTTGAAAATAAAATTCAACAATTTCATTGTAAAACTCAAGATAAAAAAAATTAGTAAAGCACTTAAAATTGGCATATGCAACTTGTATAATTTATTAAAATAGTTTCTGTTAATTATTGTGATGGTTAGTACGGCAATTAAAATTCATATTACAAAAGTACATGTCTGTCGCGTATGAATGTGTGTGTTGTGTCTGTCTTACTTGACGAAGGTTTATAAGCGGGTCTCTGACAAAGCAGACAAGCCTGAAAATATGTCAATCAACCAACCAAAATTACATGTTAAGTATGGTTGGTTTATAACTTAGATGCAACGTATAGCAAAAACAAAATGCTCAGGAGTAAAAATTGACTAAACTTGATATTTGAATTTAATTTTAAAAAAAAAATCTTGAATAAAAGAAAATATTTACGCAGACAAAGTATGTTTTTTTTTTACGTTTGTTTAATATTTGACTTAAAATAACCGTACATTAAAGATAGGACAATATGGATATAACTGTTTCAGATTATAACTCTTTTAATGAAACTATTTACTGTAAGATTATATACAACCGTTTTAATAATTGTTTTGAGATTGAATATAACTGTTTTAAGCATAATAACTGTTTTAAGTTATAATAACTGTTTTAAGATACAACTGTTTTATGTTATAATAAATGTTTTAAGAATGGATATAGCTGTTTAAAGAATATACCTAACTGCTTAAGTTATAATAACTGTTTTTAAGATAAAAATGGATATAGCTGTTTTAAGGAGAGATATAACTGTTTAAACTATAATAACTGTTTTAAGATTTTATAGAACTGTTTTAAGTTCGATTACTTAGACTGTGACAATCCGACTACTTTCAGCATCCTTCCTTTGATAGGACGTCTGCAAAATGAGTCGAATGACCGATAACTGAAAATCAAAGTATACCGTGAAGCCGCTGCTTGATGGATCACACAAAATTATCGGAGGTATAATCATGTGTCTGGCGGTGTTAAAAACAAAAGTGTTATTGAACAGCTGCCAGGAACGAAGTTCAGAAGACGAGTAATTGCTTCGAAGTTTTTATTAAAAATTTTAATGTGATTGTTTGTCAGTTTTTACATTAAAGTGTGTGGTTTTTTTAAGATTGAAATGAATATTTTGTAATGCTAACAGAAACATTTTATTCGGAAAATACTATACCACTATTTTCAATTATCTACTATGAGCCGAAGGAAAATAAATGGTATACAATAGCAATATAAATAATTGTTTAAAAACTATAATGAAAACGAATTAGGGAAACCAAACATAAAATAACGGTTTTTTCAAATGAGTTTTCGTTGCTTTTTCAAATGCTTTATTACTTTTAACAGCAACTAATTTTTAAGTTACCATTTTAAAATCACGTTATTTTTGCCCAAATCACTAATATACATTCTATCAAAAACACAGATCTACTCTGCCGTTTATATACTTCAACAGCACTTCTGGTCCTGCGAGTAAAAAATCCCTGCAACGCAAACACAGTTTAATGTTCGCCACCCAACCTAACACTGTTATTGGATTTTTGCGATTATCTTTTTAGTCTCCCACTAAAGGGTCTTTGTTTGCCGCCGCATCTTTTCCCCAGTAATCCATTTGCTCAACCGATGGACAGGAAAGAGGGAGATTAAGACAATATTTGCACTTTTTGGGGGTAGAGATGTGAAAGAGGGAATAGTCTCAAATTTGCCATGTGTTAGTGTTGGGTCTGGGGCATAACCTCTTGCGACTTGGCGTACCCATTTGGGGACATTTTTTAAAACCTCCCCACAAGCAATAAATACTTTGATAAGTTCCGAAATTGACCTGGTCCGATAGAAGAAGAGCCAAATATCAGTTTTCAGCCTTTGATTACATGCATCACTCATTTATTTCTGAATGAAGTTGAACGAGAGTCAATACGATATTAGAGTTCTTAAAAAATTCATTTTAAAGGCATTTTGCATTAAAAACATTGCTAAAATAATCTGTTGACTACAAATAAGTAATCTTTTAACAACAACAAAATTCAAAAATACTAATGAAAAAATTATTGATTAAATTTCTCTTAATTAATATAACGGCATTAATTTATTAATTTGAGAAGATATCGACGCTGTTTTAATTTCTTTCCTGTTTGCATTATTTCCTTGTCTGGATATCGGCTGTCGGGATTTGGTATGTCGGGTTTATGTTAGATATCGGTTAGTGAACAGAAAGAACTGTTTAAAGTAACAATTGACCCCAATAAATTGACTTTAAAATGAGTACGAAAAAAACTGTCAGCCGGTGTGACAGAAAAATAAAAAGAAATTTTTTTATATACTTTACAAGGACACTATGTAATTTCAACGCAAAAGCTGTTTTCTAACAGACAAAGTATAAAGAAAGAAACAGATGCTACGGTTGTGTGCTGAAATGTTTTTCCATATTTTTGGTATTTGGTTGAACCATTTATCGGGATTTTTTTCCAAAACTTGAAAAATAGTTTGTCCGAATACGAAAGCGTGGTGAAACTTTTAGCCACACAGCTGTTGCAGCAACTGGAGGGTGCAACAACATTATTAGGGTGAAACTGAGCACAAAATAGTATTAAAAATGATTTTCTATTTCCTATTTGAGATCTTTTTTAAAAGTATGACGTTCTTTTCATCCCCATATATAGAATAATTCATCGTAGAAGTTCACAAAACAATGAACTGCAATAGAGATTATGTGTTCTTACAAAATAACGAAGATATTCTGTTCTTGTTTAGTATACCAATGCTACTTCCTAAAGGCAGCTGTTTGCATCAAATCGTGCCATTAATACGATCGAAGTTTTTAAAAATAGTTTTAGGAAAGTAGCTATCTGCAAATTAAGTACATTTAGTTGCAAAAAAACATAATTCGAAATAATTTTTTAATTTCTGAACAAAAGTTTTATAAAGTGCTTGGTTTTATATAGAAAGTTTAATTTATTTAACATGTATAAATTACACATATAAAATACTTGAACACGTATTAATAATTGATCATAATACAGTATTCTCCCAATAAAACTATTTTTATTGGATTTGCAAGAAAACGTTAAAATATTCCAAACCAAATATTTAGTTGGTCAATGGGAATTGTAAGGTTTCTTTTCATAACTTAATTATCCCCTTGTTTATTCTACATTCAGAAAAAAATTAAACTTACGTATTGAAACAGCACAAATGGAACATAAGTATTGAGTAAAAATGGAACACAAGTATTGAGTAAAAATGGAACACAAGTATTGAGTAAAAATGGAACACAAGTATTGAGTAAAAATGGAACACAAGTATTGAGTAAAAATGGAACACAAGTATTGAGTAAAAATGGAACACAAGTATTGAGTAAAAATGTAACACAAGTATTGAGTAAAAATGGAACACAAGTATTGAGTAAAAATGGAACACACAAGTTTTGAGTAAGAATGGAAACACTGTAATATTGTTTAGTTTCAATGAAAGAAGTGCGTTCATAAGATACGAACACAAATTTATGTTGTTCTAACACAACAGACAATCGCTAGAAGACTTGATTTGTATTATATCCAGTGATTGACAAAAAATAGTAAACTACATATGTTTCCTAAAAATATGTATACAAAATATAGCATTCCTTTTAAAGTACCGCATCATTTATTTTTAAGCTTTTAATGCAGCTAGATTTATCCAAAACATCGATGAATGAGCAGATGCTGATTAACTACTACATTTCGAATGGATATGTGGTATGGGTAGGTGCATATATATTCCAGCTTGTGTGCTTGATGAGAGACCCGCTTATAAGCCTTCGTCAAGTAAGACAGACACAGAAAGAGTTTTTACTGTCACAGAGAAAGGAAGTACACCCAGGGCGAAGGCGGGAATCGAACCCGCACCCGTTAGAGCGCGCAGACTGCTTGCCTGCAATGCTAACCACTCGTCCATCTGGCCCTTCTAATGGATATATATGCGTATCTGTGCCTTCAACACAATTTTTGTGCTAACCATGCATTATTATTTGGTGGCAATACTATTTAGTATTGTTTCAACTGGAAAATACAATTTTTATAAATAAATTTCAACACAAGTGTTTCTGACTGTAATATGGAAGTGCTCTCATTTAACACCAAATAATAGCTAGCCAAATAATTACTTCTAAGACGAAATAAAAAAAAAAAAATAAAAAAAAAACAGTAAATGAGCTAAAATTGGAAAATGTTTTTTTTTTATCCAGTACAGTTGCACCACTACTAAAAAAAACAACACTTTAAGTTAAAAATTACGTTCATTCAACCTTTAATAAACATAAAAAGCATGCATGCTTCATTAATTTATACAATAAACAAACTAAAAAAAATTTAGTACCTAAGAGTTCGTTTAAAAAGTTCAATCTAAATCCGGCATTGTCGATCGTGTTTCAACAGGCAGTAGCAATCTAACGCAATTAAAATGAAGAAATTAGTTCTTAAACTTGATTGATGCGTCTGCATATTATACTTGAAACTGTAAAGATAATTACATGGTAGGATAATCATGCCAGACCTACGGCTTCTGGAAATTATTTAAGCATTTTTGTTTAGTTTTTAATGTGAAGTGGTGAACAATTTTGAATATATAATTAAAATAACTATAAGGAAAAACTATTTATAAAGTTATTTTTAAATAACGTACATTGTCTGAAAATAAATTGAAATTGTAAATAAAAATTTACTTTTGGCGATTTCTAACCTTGATGTAAGTATTTCAAGCAAGTGTAAAAAAAAATTATAAAAGTATTTGATAAAACTATTTTAGTTCGTCCCCATAATAATAATCGAATTGCCCTATTGCGTGTTTAAATAACACTCATACTATTACCAAGTTGATTAATTGAATCAATAGTTTATGAAGAAAAACACTGCACTGCAACAAAGATAATTAAGATGAAAACAGAAAAAAT